>PVIC010014608.1:0-14224 GCA_004025085.1 Thryonomys swinderianus | reverse complement strand
ACAGTACAATAAGCACTCTGTACATGTACTTTCAAAATGCTCTTTCATTATTTCTTGTGAATACATTTCTACAAATGCAATTACTGGGACAAAACATATTTACTTGTTTAAGTCTGGTGTAGTGTTATTATTGCCAAATTAACCCCCACTAGAGTTTACCAGTTTCCACTTCTACAGCAGTGTAAGAGAAAGCCCTTGGGTACCCATGGCAATGTTAGGCTGTGTCTTTACTCCCAAATAACAGTGGTTAAAGAGCCATACATGTATGGGACAAGCTGAGTACAGACAAGGGAATCAACTCCATCTCTAGCAGATTTAGGCTCTCCTGTGCCTCAAGGTGCCACAGTATAAGAATCACATGGTGGTGGGCCGGAGATTTAGCTCAGTGGTTCCAGCACCTACCAAGCGCAAGGTCTCTGGCTTGTTCCTGGTAACCACATACAATACCAGGCATGGCGGACACGCCCACTGGCAATCAGTACCACATACCACAAATGCCAGGTTTGGTGGCTCAAACTGTAATCCCAGCACTCGGGAGGCAGAGGCAGGAGATTGCTAAGTTTGAGGCTTGCCTGGGCTACATAGTGAGCTCAGGGCCAGCCCAAACTACAAAGCGAGACCCTGCCTCAAAAATAAAAAAGAATCATATGGTTACAATGACAAGTTAGTCCTCTAGTAACAGGACCCAATAACTGAGTGTGGCCTGATGCTAATTGGAAAGGTCAGGCTCCCAACATAGGTAAGGCTCAAGCCAATGCTCCCTCATTCCACTCTGACTGTACCCCGATCTCCCACTCCCATGACTCCTCTGGCCACAGACCAATTATATTTTTAGGTAAGTTGAGACTAGCCAGCCTGTAGCAGGAAGCATTTGGAAAGCGAATTACAAACACACAAATCTTAGCAACTTCTCTAGAGAGTTGAGCGCTCATAGTCATCCTATGGTTCCTTTTTGGGGGCCTCAGCTGGCTTTCTGGGGCAAGTTTATCGAAAGCTTGGAGCTTCCTTTTCAGTAAGTTTAGGAAAAAGAACATGCTATATCACCCAGGAAGCCACAGAGCTAATCAGAGACCATAGAACCTGACAAAACCAGGAAGAGGTAGAAAAGCAAAAGGCCCTCACTGTTCTGTTGATCTAGTTGTTTATTGCTGTTTCTCCCTTTATCCTCTTTCTTATCTAGTCCCACAAAAATACAGCATTTCTCTCAGCTTGGAGGAGGAGTGTTTCCCAGCCTGCCTACCCAGCACCGTCCACAGCTGAGCTTCCATGGAGAAGGTAGTTGATCTATGGGGGATGATAGGTTTTCAGTCAGCCTTATTCCACCCCTTGGAGGCTGTCCTCCACCCATCCATTTGGCTCCTAATTCATTTGCACCTCCCTCCACTTGGCAGATCTGACTGTTCTTAGACATAATGTATTGTTTCACTCCTTTATAAACCACTGTCTTCTTGTTTGATAACAGCTACTCCTCTACTTTGTAATACAATATGCAGAGGAGCCCAAGGGAGCCTTCTCTCCACCTGAGGGTCTTGCTCGCCTCTCAGGACACAGGAATGAAGCAGAGATCCTGTCTTGGCTCTGTTCCCTGGTGCTGGAACTATTCTCTTCCCATCGTGCCACACGGGGAAGATCTACACGCGGCCTCTCTGCCCTTTACTGGAAGTGCATAAAAATCCCACCACCTCTGTTACTTTTGAGGCTGCACAGAGTTGGCACCTGGACAGTAGTGTCTCACCTGGACTTTCATTTTCTTAGTTCACTCTCAGGTGTCCTTAAATATGATATTCTCCAGTGCCCAGTGAATGGTGCCCAAGAGAATGCCTTTCTTGGTCCCCACTGCAGATCTCCCCATGCCAGCCCTATTCCTGTCCTTCAAGCCTTGAGGTACTTCCCCCCACCTGTGAGAGGTCCAGATCGCTGGCCCAATCTCTCTGTCTGCCTCCATTCATTTGTTCATCAATAGCTCCATAGTAGAAGGTCTTTGTTGTCTACTCAAGAAATGACTCAACTTGGTAGCTCTAGGAATATAAGGTTACGCTTGCCGTGTCAGTGTGGGCCACTTTTACCTTTCCTCAGAAAGAGAAAATGGGGTGGAGATATAGCGTAGGGGAAGAACACTTGCCTAGTGTATTTGTGATTCAGTACAGAGAGACAGAGACAGAGACAGAGAAAGAGAGAGAGAGAGACAAAGAGAGACAATTCTTGATAAATGGCCACTGAGGTAACCAAATTAGAAAAACCAAATCTTAGGAATCCAAATTTACCAGAAATTGATTAAAATTACCCAAAACTTCTGCTTCACCAAAAGTTCTTCCATAGCTTCTATTGATGCATTTAACTTTGTTTGTACCCTTTGGAAAATTTATTTGGGCAGTGAACAAAAAGCCTTAGACTCTGTTTTACTCCACAGGCCTGGGTAAGCAGAAGCTTCTGGAAAACTGTGCACCACTCGGCTTCCCAGGACCCAGGAGCAGGGCCAGTAGTCCAGCAGTCCCCACTGTCACAGAGCCAAGCTGCTGAGGCTGCTCGCTGGGCTGCCAGCCCCGGGTTCCTGCATCTCTTACTTCACGAGAGATGAAACCAAGACCCCAAGAAGCCCAAACTCATCTGGCTTAGCCTGGAGTTCTTAACCTAAAGAAAGTGGCCAACCCCTCTGCTTGGGCCTCCACACTCCTCTTCCTTCTGTTTCACATGTGCTTTCTGACCTACCCACCTCCTGGGTCAGGCCAGTCCCCTTAGCTCTCTCACCATTCCCATCTCTACCAGGGCCTTCGCTCAGGCTGGGGTTTCCCACCTGGGAAGCCGTCACCTGGCCTCTGTGCCCACTATTCTCAGCAAAGCCTCAGTCCAGCATCCTTTGCATCTGGGGTCTATAGAGTTTCTCAGGCCTGAGGAGGTTTCTCCAGTGCCTTCATCCAGCTGCTAGCACCTTGGGGTCAGAGCACCTGTCTTTTCTTTTTTCTGTAGCTCTAGAATTGAGTATGGCACATAGAAGGGTTTTTAATTCAAGAAAACGTTAAGATACAGATCAGCATCAAAGAAAAATAGGAGGGAAACTACAAAGTTAAACTTTTAGAAGGGTTATTTCTAGGCTTCACCAGAATGGTGGTTGTCAAAGTGGCCTGGAGGCTGCTTAGGCATCCCCAGTCCCTTTCGAGGACTAAAGTCAAATTTACTTCAGAGTAATATTATCATTATTATTATTATTACCTTTCACTCCTGTTCCTGATAAACACACACCAGTGCTTTCCAGACAGCGCACAGTGTGTGACTCACAAGAGAACACTGCAGAGTCCTGCCACACAGCTCAAGAGTTTGTGAAACAATACCATTCTTCCCCACAGTCCTACCTCCACCCTTGGAAAACACAGTCATTTCTCGTAAACATGTGCTATCTGCTAACATGTTTAAATATTTAAACACTTCTCAGTCTGAATTTCTAATATCTCATATATTAGCAATGGAGTCCCTATAGCCAAAGTTCTTCAGGGTCCTCAGTAATTCTTATGAAGGAAAAATGTCTGGAGTCTGAAAGTTGAGAATATTTTCATGTGAGCATTTTTGCCTAGTAGTCAGTGCCCCTCCCCCACCCACCCAATTTCCATCTCTTTTATTCCTACAGCCTGTGTTCATGAATTTTGGGATTACTCTTAGCTCCAGATAATCCATAAAGTGTGGCTCCCAGCAGCCCTCGGTGCCAGCATGCTAATGAGGGCAGGCCAGCTGTGAGCAGAAGGAAGCTTAGCAAGGGTCCCTGGGCATCCCTGCGCCATGGCCAGCAGGCCTGTCCTTTTCTTCTTTGCAGAGACCCATGCATCTCTCTTATTGCCTCAAAAATTACCTGTCTCATTCCATACAACTAGACCAGTTCGACAACCAGCCCTTCTCTGCTCCTAGACCCTTTTCCCAAAGCGAGGACTGAGAGGGGGCTGCCTGAGGATTAGCTGAATCCCAATTCTCACTCTCCCTTGGAGATGGCCAGAGGAGCGGGCAGCAGGATGAGGAGGGGACCCCGTGCCCCACCTCCATTCAACCATGCACCTCAGGACCAGAGAAACAGGCTGGAGCTCTGTGAGGTGGTACTGCCACGCAGAGAGGGCCAAGTCGCTACTTATACCCAACTGATGGTGCTGATGTAAGGGGTAGAGTGGGAAGTGACAAAGGCGATGTGTGTGTTTGGAGGACAGAAGGAGGGGGAAGAACTTCACGGCAGAAACGCTACCACCACCCACACAGAGAGTGAATAACAACTCAAGTTTATGATCAGCACAAGCTCATTGATGCATTTTCCACCACTCCATAGAGAAGCAAGTACACTGTTAATACTTGTATGGAAATGGAAATGGAAACCTAATAAGCAGAAGTAACTCCCCACCTAGCAAGTGGTGGGGCCAGCCTCTAGCTCCCAAGGAAATCTCACCCTGTGGCCTCTGATGTAGGGACTAAGTGTTCTGGGAGAGGGGTGGGAGAGGAGATGGTGGCTTCTTTCTGCTAGTTATTGCCATGAGGAAAAGAAATCGAGCAACTCTTCTAAAACCCATGTTGACCGTCAGAAGTCAGCTTCACGGCCCTGGGGGTCACAGCGACATTCACTTCCCCACAGTGCATCCAGAGGACACGCCAGGAAGCAGGGCAGTCTGGGAAAACATGTGAGTTCTTTCTTGGCAGCGGGGAGGGTGGGTATCTGGTTACCCCTGTCTTTGGCAGTGCCCCAGCTAGACAGTCTGGCACGTCCCCAGGAGTAGACCCGGGAGTCTGCAGGGCCCTGGGCTCTGGCTGGAGCCAACTCCAAGCACTTCCTGAAGAGTGGTGACCCCACTCCCCGCCCAGGCTCCCTGGAGAGGAGGAGGATGGCAGTCCAGAGAGGGGAGCCCCTGATCTCCTCAACATCCAGTTTGGCTCCCTTGTTATCTCGCAAGGGTCAGGAGACCCTGGGGAGTCTCCAGCTTCCTGTGAGGCAGCGCGCTCCCCGGCTCCTACTCCTCTCTCTCTGCCACAGGCTTGGCCACAGGGAGAGACATCTTACATTTAGTTGCTTGAAGAATCTGTGAAGGACTCCCTCGCTCTCGTAAGAGGTTGAAAACTCAACAGCCCCACAACCAGTCCAGATCAGCAGAGATCTGGGTCCCTGCAAAGCTCCCTATGATGCTGTTGAGATAAACGGGTCACTAATGGACAGCAAGGCTGCCCTGGGGAGACCACACGCACCGCTTGGCAGCAGGGCCAAGGCAGCTCCGCCAGAGTCTTGCTCACAAATAGGTCAGGACGAAGAGCTCCCTTCACAGAGACTCAAGACACACCTCCATCCTCCAACACACACACACTCCTGACCTCCCACCCGGGTGTCACCCCATCCCATCCTGACGTTTTGGAACTTCCACCACTTCTAGGGTATCCAGGATATATAGCTGGACTCTCTGAAGCCTGGGTCTGCTTTTACCTTGAAGACACTGTGATCTTTTTTTTTTTTTTTTTTTTTTGAGACAGGGTCTCGCTTTGTAGTTCAGGCTGGCCCTGAGCTCATGATGTAGCCCAGGCAAGCCCTGAACTCAGCAATCCTCCTGTCTCTGCCTCCCAAGTGCTAGGATGACAGATGTGAGCCACTATGCCCAGCACTGTGGTATGTGGTGTTGGTTGCTGGTAGGCGTGAGTCACCACGCCCAGCATTCTATGTGGTCACCAGGATCGAACTCAGAACCATTGCACTTGCAAGAAAGGCACTGGAACCACTGAGCTAAATCTCCGGCTCCCAAAGACACTGTGATTATTTAAGGTAAAAGCAGACCCAGGCTTCAGAGAGTCCAGCTATACAGTTCTTTCCTTTACACTGGCTGTTAGAAAGCTTAGGGATTAAGGAGCAAGGGAGTATGACTTCGGGGTGTGTATTTGTCCATATCTTTCTCTATTTCTTTCTCTCTTTATAGGGTTGAATGGGAATGAAATGTGCTAATACATGTAAAGCTTGAAGACAGTAGCCAGCACTTAGTGAACAGCACATAATTTATCTGTTAAGCAAAAATAAATTATTTGATTGGTACAGACCATAAACTTGTATAAGCCAGAGATGGCTTTGAGCTGCACATGACTGAAACTGGTTTTCCAAGTGCATCTGTCAGAGAGAACGTGTTCAAGGGCCCGAGCACTTCAAATCTCTTAACCTAGGAAACCTGTTCACCAAAACTTGCCCAGCGCGGTACATGTGGGACAAGGGGAGAAGCCCATTACACAAGAGACAAAGAGCATGACTGGCTCTAAGAATGGGTACAGGAGCAGGGCTTGATGTCAGAGTTGAGCTCAGGATTTATCTTGTAAGAAACAGGGAGCCAGTGTGGGTCCTTCACAGCAGTGAAATCTTGCAAGAAACTGTATCATTCAGGATAGGAGGTGTGACCAGCATCCTTCATTTCTCTATAACACAAAACAAGTTGTTTGTCCAGATACAAGATCCACAGTCTGTCTATTGTGTGTTTGTCTCATCTTGGTTTTACTTTGGGGATTCCCTCTAGCATACCCTGTTGTTGTTGTCATTGTCGTTGTCATTGTTGTTGTTATTGCAAAGTGGGGAAAGCACCTGGCTAAGCTTGTGCTGTTGCTCTTGAAGTTTCTGCTGGGAAGGACTCACACTGCATTGGCTATATATAGCGAGTCCTATAGTTAAGGCTGTTGAAAGCAGGATTGGGCATATGACCACCAAAAGGGGCAGCAAGTATCTGTGGCAAAAATATAACCTACCGGGCTGGAGATTTAGCTCAGTGGTTCCGCCGCCTACCTAGCAAGCACAAGGTCCCTGGTTTGATCCTGGTAACCGCATGCAATGATATGACATTGGGCATGGTGATTCACGCCCACCAGCAATCAGTACCACGCCCTACAATGCTGGGTTTGGTAGCACACGCCTGTAATCCCAGCACTTGGGAGGCAGAGGCAGGAGGATTGCTGAGTTCCAGGCTTGCCTCGGCTACATAGTGAGCTCAGGGGCAGCCTGAAACACAAAGCGAGACCCTGTCTCCAAAAAAAATTTATATATATATTATAATTATATATTAAATTATATATAAAATTATATATATAATTTTTTGTATATATGACCTACCTTGGGGACTCTTAGGACCCTATGCAAGATTATAATCAAAGATTAAAAGCCCTGTGCTATGATGCTTCCCCATCTTAATAATTGCGTTTATTATGATCTCTTTTTCTCTAGACTATGAGGCTTCAGAATTTGCTGGAAATTCATGCTGATCTCACCACCACCTCAGGATGTCTCCATTAGCTGATTAAAAAGCAAAGGTTCTTCTAAGAACTGGTTTTACCTCAAGTCTGAGAAGTGAATATAATGTTTCTTTTTCTGAGTTACCACTGGCCTCTTGGTTGAGGTTAGCCTGTGTGGTTCTCTGGTTTGCCTAGTTTTATAATTTTGTAGCCTGCTGCGATTTCTGGCCTATTGATTAACGGGTCTCTCTCTCCCTCTACCACCAGCGACCTTAATCTTTTCTTAATTGCTCTAATGGCTGTTCAGCTTCCCTCTCAGGCCTTTCCCCACAACGTTGTTGTTGCAAAGCTTTTGTATCTTAACTTCATTCTCCAACTGAGGACTTGGGAGGCCAAAGAAAGGTGAATTCTCTCTTTGTTTACCCTCTTTTCCTCGTTTTTCTCTTTTGCTTTATTTCTACTTTGGCTGTTTTCACATTTCTTAGCCAGTGTGGGGTATTGTGTGAGGTAATTGAGCAAAAAGAGAAAAATAAACAAAAATACAACGAAAGGAGTTCAATGTCGGGGTTCCTCCAAGTGCCCGTAGCACCTACTCCATCCATGCACAGTCTAGATGAAAAACCTCCCTCTCTGTATTGTCCCCAGGGCCAGTGGCCAGGCAAGCAGCCCCTCCCCCATGACAAGGAGGATCTCAGGTCTCCCCAGAAGCCAGGCTGGGTGCATTGACTTTCTCTTGACTTGGTTTGGGGCTTTCTTTCTCCCTAGAGGTGCTTCCTCAAATAGCCTTCATTTATCTATTCCTTTGCTGGTGTATTCACCAGTGGAGCCAACTGACAACTGACCATGCATTGACATCTCTGAAACCTTTGTTCTTTTTAGGTTGATTATTCCAGGTATTTTATCTCTCCCCTAAAGTCTGAAAAGATTCATACTGAGCCCATGCCCTCTACAAGATGCCAGCCATTGTCATTGTACCAAGCATGTGGTGATGCCGGGGTTCATGAGGCCATCTCATCCCATTCCTTTTGCCAGGGCTTCCCGAGGGAACCCAGGTGTCTCTGAGCCCCAGGAAAAGGCCTGTTTTCTCTCTCATACAGCAGTGAACGAAACACAAGAGTCTGAGGAAAACAGCTGAGCCAACTGCCTGCCCATCGTGCCTGTGGGGGGAGCTGGGCCTAAGCGGCTCGGGCTCTTCTCTGTCTTCCTTATGCTCCTATGGGTGGCACAGAGGAAAAGCTTGTGTATTGAACACTTATGTCATAAAATAAGGGAGACAGAGTTTGGGTTAAGATTTTACATCTAGAATTTGACAGAGTTCACATTCAACCTTGTCAAAACTGCCCCTTCCTGGGCCGGAGGGTTAGCTCAGTGGTTCCGGTGCCTGTCTCGCAAGCGCAAGGTCCTGAGTTCGATCCCCGGAAACCACATATAATGCTGGGCGTGGAGACTCACGCCCACCAGCAATCAACACTGCCGCATACCACAATGCCAGGCGTGGTGGCTCACACCTGTCATCCCAGCACTCGGGAGGCAGAGACAAGAGGATTGCTGAGTTCGCGGCGGCTTGCCTGGGCTACATAGTGAGCTCAGGGCCAGCCTGAACTACAAAGCGAGACCCTGTCTCAAAAAAAAAAACAAAAACAAAAAACTGCCCCTTCCTTACTGCATGACCTTGAGTTATTTAATCCTTTTTTTCTTTTCCTCAGATATCTCAATTTAATTATAAAATAATTCAGAGGAATATTTCTGAATTGTTTATATATAAACAACCTGAGTTTCCAGGTACTCAACTATTTATAACACCAGTAAAGACATAAATATTACAACATAGTCACCTTACGATACATTTTTTAAAATAAGAGATGAGATGTTAACAATTAGTTAAAACTACCCTCTCATCTTCCCTCTTTCTTCCTTTTCAGAGGTGATCAGTATCTAGAAGGGGGTGTTTATTATCCCAACATATTTGAAAGAAATTTTATTACCTCAATAGCTTAAAAATTTAAATGATGACACCATATTTTATGAATCCTTTTGAAAATCCTTTTTCTCCACTCAAATTCTATTCCATGATTCATCTCTGTTGATGTGGGGGTAACTGCTGAGTATTATTAGCTGTTTAATTATCCATCTCCTAGGGCAAGGGTCAGTAATATTTTCTATAAAGGGCCAGATAGTAAATATTGCAGGTCATAAAATCTCTTTCAATGACTGCATGAGAGAAAGCAATCATGGACAGTATGTGAGCTAATGAATGTTACTGTGTTCCAGTTAAAAAAAAATTGTGATACAATTTCATAACGCCCAAAATATTATTCTTTGGATTTTTTTCTGAGCTCACACATTGGGTGAAAGTTAGCCGAGATGGTGGCTTAGTTCCACTTTTTTCCTGTCACCAACAGCACCGCAGGGGTCATCTGGATACGTCTCTCACTGTCATGTGAATGCTTTTTGGTGGCACAGGGGGCTGTGACAACTCTCTGGGTGTGTCCTTCACCCTGGAGAGTGTTGTGAGTTTCAGACTGAGTCCTTACCCATGGACCCACATTCTCACCACAACTTGGCATTGGCAGATTTCTTCGCTGTTTGGACAAATACTACAGTGTGACAAGGGAGAGCTTACTCTTGTTTTAATTTGTAATTTCCTGAAAGGTGGAGATTTTCCCAAATGCTTCCCCTTCGGGTCTCTTCCACTATGTAGTGCCCATTACTACTAATTGCTCATTTTTCTATAGGAATAACATTTCTGTATTAATTTATAGGGATTCTTTATAAAAATTTTTTCCTTTTTTTGGTGTGTATGTATGGTGTTAGAGATTGAACCTAGGGCCATGCATGTGTTAGACAAGTACTCTGTTTTCTGAGTCATTCTCCCAGCCCCTATAGGAATGCGCTAGATAAACGTTTCTAAGTGCTGGTATCCTGGGAACATTAACAGTCCTACATCAATGAATGACTGTAAAAATTAACAGAAATGAGTGTCAGGCGCGGTGGCTCATGCCTGTCATCCCAGCACTCGGGAGGCAGAGACAGGAGGATTGCTGAGTTCCAGGCTTGCCTGGGCTCCATAATGAGCTCAGGGCCAGCCTGAACTACAAAGCGAGACCCTGCCCCCCCCAAAAAAAAAATTAACAGAAATGAGTGTCATTCATGCATAGCCCCTGCCTCTATCCCACAGAAAAAGGATAAGCAAAGAATTACATTCCCAGAATTCTTCTCTGGAAACACATTGTATGTACTGGGAAGAAATATTGTATGAGACGACCTAGTAAGGAAGGCAAAGCTGGAAATGGACACCCCACTACAAACGATGGCTGCTTATTGGCTATGTTCTATAAAGAGGCAGGTTGGCATCACTACTGAGACGGAGGCGTAAAGAGAGGTTGTCCCCCATGTATGGAAAGGGGAAGACTAAAAAACAAGACCTGGGACTGGGGATTTAGGTCAATGGTTCCAGCATCTACCTAGCAAGAGCAAGGTCCCAAGTTTGATCCCCGGTAACCACATTCAGCAATACCAGGCATGGGACTCATGCTCACCAGCAATCAGTACCACATATCACAATGCTGGGTGTCGTGGCTCATGCCTGTAATGCCAGCACTCGGGAAGCAGAGGCAGGAGGATTGCTGTGAGTTCAAGGGTTGTCTGGAGCACATAGTGAGAGCTCAGGGCCAGCCTGAACTACAAAGCAAGACCCTGTCTGAAATAATAATAATAATAATAATGATGATGATGATGATGATGATGATAATTTGCTATTGATTTGAATTGCTAGTTTAACTGGGAATCTCTTTTTTTTTTTTTTGAGACAGGGTCTCGCTTTGTAGTTCAGGCCGGCTCTGAGCTCACTATGTAACCCAGGCAAGCCACCGCGAACTCGGCAATCCTCCTGTCTCTGCCTCCCGAGTGCTGGGATTACAGGCGTGAGCCACCTCGCCCAGTGGAGATCTCATATTTAATCTAATGACCCTCCTCACAGGACAATGGGCACCAGGGAGAGATCAGCCAGGGCCTCTGGGGAGTGGTACCAGGTCAGCACTTTTCTTCCTCCTTCTGTATTTGAGATCTTTCTTCTTTAGGGCTCTTTTGATCCCTGCCCACACCCCAGAACTCAGGGGCAAGTGCCACATCACTAAATGACATCCTAGCCTTTTTTCAGAATTTATTGTGAAACTGGATCTCACTAAGTTGCCCAGGCTACCTCTGAACTTGTGATCCTCATGCCTCAACCTTCAGACTAGCTGCCATTACAGGCATTTGCCACGGTCCTCAATGTGCTTGGGCTCTCAGAGCTAACACGTCCTATGAGAGCACCTGCCCCTCCACCTCCTGAGATACAAAGCCAAGCCTGGCAGGTAAGAGGAGCTTAGGAAATGCTACTTGCTCCCTGTCAGGGTCTTGATGAGCACACGGACAGATTGGGAGCTCGCCTTTGGGCCATCCCACCTGGTGTTTCTCCATCTTCTCTTTTTGTTCAGTTTCCCTCTCTCCTGTAGGCTCCCTGAGGCTCCAGGCTCCTCAGACCTTACCTGAGCTGGTGTGAGATTCCTCCCAGGAGACCCTGTGGTAGAAAGGAGGAGCCCAGGGAGGGATATGCTTCAGCCCGAAGCCTGGCCTTCAGGCTGGTGACAAAGGCTATAGGGATACATATTTGGGAACAGAAAGGCTCTTTTATTCCCTAACCCTACACCAGACTATATCAGCTACATCCCCACCAGGGCCCACCTGCTCTCAAGAGCCTGGCCTGCCTGAAGGAATCAATAATTGAACGCACGTATGTAGTATCACACTCAACACAATATCCCGGCCTGAATCTAAGCTCTCTGGAGCTGTCCTGCTGCAGGCTGCTTCCTCCTGCCCTGGGGAGCCCTTGGGGAGCTGAAAAGCTTTCTTCGTGCGGACTTCGCCAGCACTGAACAGCTCAGAGTCTTAGCCCCTCTTATTCCACTCTTTCTCCATCTTCTCCTTGAATGTTTCCCACTGCGAGCTGACAGTTCTAAGCAATGCTCAGAGGCCACTTTGCACAGACAGGGACTCCAAACTGGGCTCTTCACACACATACCTGTCCTTGGCTCGATGATACTCCCTCCTAGAAAGAGTATCAGGCCTCCCACCCCTGGCCTCCCACGTCTAACAGTTTCCGTGTGTTGTTTCCATGACAACCCAAGGCATTGCTGTAGTTTCATACCTACAACACAAACCCCGCCACCCCTGACATTGTACCCCATGCCCAGGGTCTCGTCAAGACCCTCTTCTGGTCAAATGGAGTACATGCATGGTTTACTTAACAGACCCTCATCGTCAGCTTCTAAGAATTTTCCTCCCATATTTACTTCAAGATGTCAATGGAGGGCCTTCTGTTTGAATACAGAATATATGTGTGTGTGTTTGTGTGTGTGTGTATGTGTGTGTGTATATATATTTATATATTTATATATAAATATATATGTGTTGTGTGTTTGTGTGTGTGTGTGTGTATATGGGTTAAAACAAAATAGAGTATAGGCAATTACAAAACCTGGTGGGGCCAGAGGGTTAGCTCAGTGGTTCTGGCACCTGCCTCGCAAGTGCAAGGTCCTGAGTTCGATCCCCGGTAACCACATACAATGCTGGATGTGGAAACTCACACCCACCAGCAATCAATACCACATACCACAGTGCCGGGCGTGGTGGCTCACGCCTGTCATCCCAGCACTCGGGAGGCAGAGACAGGAGGATTGCTAAGTTCAAGGCTTGTCTGGGCTACATAGTGAGCTCAGGGCCAGCCTGAACTACAAAGCGAGACCCTGTCTCAAAAAAAAAAAAAAAAAAAACCTGGTAATGTCAAAGCCCCACCTTGAGAGATAGGAGAGGAAGATTTGGCCCAAAAATTTGTATGGGAAAACATGATTATTCTTCAATTAGAAGTTAACAGGAGACAGATCTTCAAATATTTCATATGTGGATTATAGCCAATTATCAGATTACCCAACAGACTAGCATGCTGATTCCTCTCCGGCCTTGCCCCCATCATTAACGCACAAGTGTCAAGGGGTAAGGGACCGGGAGAGGTCCAGCCAAAGGCAGAGGGCAGCCCGAGTACTGCCACAGCTCAGCCTCTAGGCACCACCTCCAGTTCCCCTCGGCACCTCCTTCCACTCCAAACTCCACCCACGTGTCTCTCCAAAGACAGACTCGGCTTGCTTATAGCTCGCCTTCGATGCCAGCCCAGCATTTCAGCTCCATATGTCAGCATATGGAGCCCAGCACCCCCTTGAAATGAACAACTTCCCCAGAGGGAGGAGACTCCAGAAGCAGAGGTTATGATTCTAGCTTCCATCTTTCCAAAATAATCATATTTTGTTCATCTCGATAAAGAAGGTGCTGCCGGGGAGGGGATCTCAAGGTCCATGGAGAGGACAATTAATGTCTTTTGGATTCAGCTTCTGACCGCCAAGGACCTGGTCCATTCCCTGACACTTCCTGAGAACTCAGAAGTCTCTAGATGATTTCTCTGTGCTCCTCGAGAGGCCTCAAGGATGGGACAAGGGCCACAAGGCTTACTTAGTGGTCCTCACAGGCACTAATCTGACCTCTAACATCAACACCATCATTACTCACCCCTTTTTGCTTGCCTTGTGGACCAGGTGACCAGAGAGCAGCTCATATGTCAAGTCTTCTATGTAGTCCTCTAAGTGGCTATAACCAGAGGAAAAATTCTCCACAGACCTCCTCAAATGTATGTTCTGATCAAAAAAATTTTTTTGCTCAAAACAGACTAAAACACAACTGATGTTGCCACAATATAACATCCTGCATTGGAGATGGAGCAGGACAGGGGATAGAGTGTGAGCCTGATAGGATTCTGAGTCTGAGCCTTATATTTGGGAATTTGGTGATGAGTCCCACAGGGCAGGCTGAACTCTCCCCAGGTCCCCTCAAAGGAGTAACGGGAAAAGTGAACTACAATGTTGGGTTATGAGGCAAATTTCCTCTCCTTTTCCAGAGGGGAGCAGAGCTTTCTAAGCTCATT
>PVIC010014607.1:0-36307 GCA_004025085.1 Thryonomys swinderianus | reverse complement strand
TGTAGTCCAGGCAAGCCTTGAACTCAGCAATCCTCCTGTCTCTGCCTCCCAAGTGCTGGGATTACAGGCGTGAGCCACCATGCCCAGCACTGTGGTATGTGGTATTGATTGCTGATGGATGTGAGTCACCACGCCCAGCATTGTATGTGGTTACCGGGGATCGAACTTAGGACCTTGCGCTTGCGAGGCAGGTGCCAGAACCACTGAGCTAACCCTCCAGCCCTTAAATGTATTTTTCAATTGCCAGGCGTGATGGCTCACACCTTTAATCCCAGCACTCGGGAGGCAGAGGCAGGAGGATTGCTGAGTTCAAGGCTTGCCTGGGCTACATAGTGAGCTCTTCAATTAATTTGTCCATTTAAAAGTGAAAAGACAAATGAAAAATAACAAGGGGTTAGATTAAAAAATGGGTATCTTGCCTAATCAATAGTGTTTTTAATTTGTTAGAAAATATTTAATCTGGACTGGAGATTTAGCCCAGTGGTTCTTCCACCTGCCTAGCAAATGTAAGACCCTGAGTTCAATCCCTAGTAACCACATAAAACAATAACAGGTGTGGTTACTCATGCCCACGCCCATCAGCAATCAGTACCACATACCACAATGCTGGGCGTGGTGGCTCACAACCGTAATCCCAGCATTTGGGAGGCAGGGGCTGGAGACCTGCTGAGTTGGAGGTTTGCCTGGACTACATAGTGAGCTCAGGACCAGCCCAAACTATAAAACGAGACCTGTCTCAAAAAAAAAAAATCTATCTGTGCTATAGTTGTATGTACTAAAGGCAAGGAAATATTGCAATAAATGAATTTCAGGTAGAAAAAAAAATGATATTTCAAGTCATAAGTAGCAGTTCAGGTTATTGCACGACTGATTAGAAAATGTAACTATCATTGAGGATGTCACAATACTTGCTAATTTGATGTCAAGTGCAGATATAATGCTAATTGTTATATTTGTAATCTAAAATTCAACAGTTACTCTATTTTAATTTAATTCTATTAATCTTTAAAGAACTAAATGCTTTTTTGTGTGAGAATCAAATATTTTGTTTTGGCAGTTTGTTTGGCTATATATCTGGTTATCAAAGCAAAGTAATTATATCAAGTTTTTAAATTAAAAAGTTGATATATATTTTCAGAAAAAATACTAATTTTAAATGTAATATATACCAGATATTCTTCTACTAGTTTCTGGGGATAGAGAATACAACAATTACCGTGCTGTCAAGGATCCCGAATCCAGTGGCCGTTCCTGATGCTTCACTTCAGATATATGGGTGTACATGGTAGTGACCAGTTACAGTCGCTTTTTTTTTTTTTGAGACAGGGTCTCGCTTTGTAGTTCATGCTGGCTCTGAGCTCACTATGTAGCCTAGGCAAGCCTCGAACTCAGCAATCCTCCTGTCTCTGCCTCCCGAGTGCTGGGATTACAGGTGTGAGCCACCACACCCAGCTACAGTCACTTTTTATAAAGTATTCATATTGCAATTTATTTTCAATTTTGGTTCTTAAGCGAAATCTAAAACAATTAAATTTTGTTTGAGAATGGGCCTGACACTACTGTGACATGGAGTTTAAGCAGCAACGTTCTAAAGCCAAACACATTCATCAGGCTGCAGTTTCCTTTTGGGTATTTAGGGGCCTTACAATAGTGAAACACAGAAAAATTGATTATACAGAGTGAATATGTCCACCATGATTGGTGCCAACCATGACAAAGAGGCACACTGACATTTTTACTATTTTCATACATTGGAAGAAATATCTAATTGCCACATTGTGAGATTATACATGTATAATACATATAAAAATAGTTTATTTAGCCCTGGTTACTGGCAAAGAGCTTCAAAATCTCTTGGGATCTCCAAGGCTAGAGGAGTGTCTTTTGTTATTTGTAGGGACATACTGAATCTCCTTCAATAAACCTTAGTTTATGGGGGGGGCTATATAGCATGAAAGTGGAATCTGAGTGTTTGCATGACCAATTGTACAATTAGAGGGTTGGAATTTTCAGCCCCTTACCCAAACTCTGACCTAAGAGATTAAACTTAATCACATGACCAGCAATTTCTTCATCACATCTAAGTAGTGAGTACTTGATAATAACTTTAAACGAGGCTTGTTAGCTTCTTACCTGTGAACATATCTGTATTGCAACATGCCTTAGTTCTGTAGGAATGGAAACTCTCTCTGTTTCCCTCTCCATTTTGCCTTTTTTGTCTCCTGTCTTAGCTGGATCATTTATAACAAAACTATTATTGTAGGTATATCACTTTGCTGAGTTCTGTGAATGATTCCAGGGAGGTACAGGACTTGATTGTTCTGAGAAGCCCTGAATGTACACCAGCTAAGCAGAAGTGCTGCTGACTTGGGGACATCCAGAACTTACATCTGGCATCAGAAATGAAGAAGTTTTTGGAGCTGATCTTCAGAAGCGCTACTTATGCATAGTCACTACCAAAATTGAATTCTATTATAAGACACTCAACTACTATAAGAGAACTGGAGTTGGCATATACACGTTAAAAATTATTCAGGATTATTATTACTACTGTAATCATATGTAGTGCTAGGGATTAAATCCAGGGCCTCACACACACTACAGAAGTGCTTGATCATTGAGTTACATCCTCATTGAAGGGGTGTTATGATGTGACTCATTGAGAATTTTCTAATTGAGAAAATCAAAGTAAAACATGACACCAACACAGTGGCAGCTAAAATGCTGCTCTGGCTACAAACTGAAAATATGTGGTTAAACATTACAGAGATATTTCTTTAACTCCTACTTGATGTGTAAGTTGATTTACATATAAAATAAATTTTTTCCCAAAATCTTGATGTACTATAGTACTTATAGACTGATGTTGTCCTATAGTCCTTATAGACTGATGTTATCCTATGGTTCTTAGCGTTTTACCCATGAGTAATTTCTCTGCACCCCCCCACCCCGTTCTGAAGGGTAAATGAGAAATACAGATGGGAAAGAATACTGGCTACACGTAGAAAGTGTTTCAGAGAAAGCAATACCAATAAGTCTCATCCATACAAAACTTTTTAAATGCAGCTTTCCAGATCCTGTGCTAGAAAGTCTTACTGAAATATTTGACATTGGACCCCAGGAATCTGAATTTTAATAGATACTCAAGGCATACCTGGCATAAACAATCCTTGCACCAGACTGAACAAAAGTCTAAATTTTGATCTCAGTATTCAAACATGTATGATCAGAGGCAAACAATTGATTTTTCTTGTAAAATGAAATTGTTTGTTGGGTATATTTGGCCATTTCTTCCAGCATCCAAGGTCATAATTTGTCATATATAATGACAAATAAATTTCAAAACTATGTTCCATCCTGTCTTTTCACTGGATCGTCATTATCTACAGGAAAACTCTGCTTAATTCTTAAACAGTTTTCATACTTCCTTAATAAAAATAATTTCCCCCTTAAAAGCTGTGCTTTATCATACCAGAACAGTACATTTTATATTTTTGTGTCTATGAGTCATTGAAATTAAAACTAAGTTATTGCAAGAGTGTAACAGTATTTCATACATTTCATTATGATGACTGTCAAGGCTATACTCTGAAATTTTCATCAGCACACTTAGAAATGCCTTTAGGACACATAATTTATTTATTCATTGGCCAAGAAATCTATAAATATTTTTATATTAATTATATTTAAGAAATTCGCATTACAAAGTTTATATTATTTCCAAGGAATTACTGTATTCTTCTCCCAGCAAAATAAAAACCTATATGTTACTGCATCTAAGATAATTAAAAAGATATGGATTTTTATAATAAAGCCTAAAATTTAGGTCAGGAAAAGGGCATAATAGGAATAGGGAGGGGATGGTACATGGCAGCCATGAGATCAAGAGTTGAAAGTCCAGAAACGCTCTTGGTATTTTTTCCTATTAAACATATGTGCTAAAATATAGTGTGCAAAAGTGTGAGGGTAAAGACAGACAAAGACTTAGATCCATTTAACACATGGCAGATGCAGTCTCTGTGGACAAAAGGCAAGACTATGCAAAAGGGTTATCTTCCATGGCCCCTGTTTCTAGAACATCCTGATTTGGAACACATGAATCAACTCCTCTTTTCTTCTCAATGAGATTATTAAAAGGTACAAATAAGAAAGAAACAACTTTAGGGAGATGGACCTCCTTGCAGAAGAACTGTAAACAGGAAAAAAAAGGAGTCTTATAGAGACTTCAGGAAATTTTGAAAAGTGTGTGTTTCCAAAGAAATGTTTTGTCATTGCAGAGGACTTGAAGGAGAACTCTTTTCTCTTTGCATATACATTCAAGAGTTTCATTTGTTTCTCAGCAGGGAATAGCAGTTTTCAGTAGTGATACTCTCAGCTCATCTCTGGCTGTGTCTTATGCTTCATCTCATGGCCTATCCATGAGGGATTTAGGGGCTAAGACAGCACTTATCTTTTATTTAATAAATGTCAAGGACAAATCTAGAAACTCTAACATATACAGACACACAGAAGATAAAACTACAAGAGTAGAGAGAATAAAGTACCGGGTAAAGATCAAGAAAGGTAGTATTTGAACAAAAAGAATTGGCAACAATCACTGGTACTATGGAGAAGTAAACCAAGATATGGGTTTCTAGCGTTTATGAGGAAAACCTAATTTATACTGCCCAGTGTGATATTTCAAGAAGGTATGGCTGTTGTAAGGGAATCTCAGGCCCAATACAATTTTGCTCTATGAGACCAGCATCTCAGCCTTGTTGTTATTGCTATCAATTTATTTCAAGTGTTGGCTGAGTCAGAAAAATTGATATTTAATGTTTTAAATTGAATAAAATTATGAAGAGGATGTGGCAATCCATTGAACGAATAGCTTGGTAGAAGAGGGACTTCAAAGTTATTTTGTTTCAGTCTCACTTGTCTTACACACACTCTTGGTGAAGTGGGGATGAATGCCCATTCCTTTTCCTATCCTCACAGTCAGCCAGACTTCTCAGGCTATTCTCTATGAAATGTGCAATTAAAAATATAAATAATAATATTTCATAGTATTAATTGCTATACTGAGCAGGAGGCAGATAGCACACTCAAAACAGATGACTGCTCAGGGTTTAAGGAAAGGTATGGGCATTGAAAGAAAGTAACAGAGGGTGCTGAGCTGAACTAGAATTCGAAAGGAAGTGTTGTCACTGTCTCTGGGTTAGAGAACCAAGAGGAGAAAGCAGTCAGCTACACCAGAGAGAGTTTGGTCTATGTGATAGAAGTTGTTCAAGGAAAGCAACAACTCCTAGCCAAGGGCTCATGCCAGAGAGTCAGAGGGTAATACATGTGTCGCTCCCCTCTTACTGCCCTCAGGAACCTTTCTTTGCACAGCACCCACCTCTCTCTAGTTTTCCAAAACACATGATTTATGGAACCTAGTGGTCAGTTTCTCAGGGTGAGAAGGGAAACATAGATCTGGAGGATAAAAGGTGAATATAATACATAATTGGAAATTATGTATTATAATTGGAAAATTATGTATTATAATTGGAAATACAATACATAATTGGAAAATATGTAAGACCAGGTCTTTCCAAAGGAAAATCAAACAGGCCCTTTTCTTGGCAGTAGGTACTTGACCTTGGCCCTAAGACCTATCCCTTCATGCTCTGGAATTGACACCATAGCTCTTTTGTTCACATTCTCTCCTGATGCCAGTTATTACCTTCATGTCATCTGCTGACTTTGTTAGTGCTACTTAAGAGTCAGCAGTGATTTTATTCTATTGTTGAGTTTGTGCTATTTCTTAGCGTGTATCAGCAAAACATACTTAGATTTAGTTATGGTTATATTTAACCTTATTCTTCTCAGTAAACCTTTTAAAGTATGACAAAAGGAATTCTGTCAGTAAGATGAATGTTTTATAATTGTGGAAAGTTCAGGTCTTTTTCAGGATACAAAAAAAAGACAGGGTGTTCAATAACTATAAACTCCAGCTTGACATGCTTTGGACATGCCATTCATTCCTTTTGGGCTTTTGAATGCAGCATCATCTTGAGTCAATCAGATCAAATATTTTAGGTTTCCTTTTTTAAGAAGAAACATTGAAGGTCACATGTCTTATGGGGAAATTATCAAGAGCATTATTTCAGTAGTTCAGAAATAAGAAACTCCACTTGACATTCTTATTTTGTATTAATTTCAATGTAATACAAGCAGATCTTAATAATATAAAAGGGCACTTTCAATTCTATGAGAAATAAAATTTCAGAATAATTGGATAATAACAATAGTTAATACATTGTGCATCATAATCTCAAGAGAAAAGGCAAAATGTTACTTAAAGTATAAGTCTTGGACAAAAAAACTTATGAAGAAGAAACAAACATAAAAGCACAGAACTTTCTTTTCAATGAACTGTGAGGAGTAATAAACCATGTGATATTGAAGCTTTGTGTCTCACTTATTTCACTTAACATTATGAACTCAAATTGTATTCAGTTGTCTATGAAAAGCTCAAGTTTATCTTTATTCATTGCAAAGTTGTACTCTATTGTGTAAAATACAAGAGATCATTTTCTGTGAAAAATATTGCAACTATAAAACAAAAATATAAATGCATTGGAATATAAACTACATTGCAGTCCTTTTAAAAAATTATTTTCCTGAGCATTGTTATACAAATGTTTTCTTGGTATTCCCTTTATTCCCAAATAACCACATGCTTTTGCTTCTGGGAGGCCTTTCCCATGCTGTTGACTTTGCTGACAGGCTCTTTCCTACCTAGTATAATGCACTCTTTCTCAAAGGTCAATTACATATTTCATTGGCTCCTCTATTATGGTTAAACTAATGCCTCTCTTCATCGTGCTGACCTATGGGTCCTCAGAATATCTTATCAAAAACTGAGTATTGTACTTCATGATTAATTATTTTTGCATGCATGATAAATGACAGAGCTATTATTTTAACGTGTGTATGTCCCTCCTCTGCCCCGAGAACTTTCATAAGGAAAGGCCATTGACTTATCTGTCACTATCCTAATAACTAGGAAAATTCCCGCACCATATGCAACATTGTAAAAGCTCTTAGGAAGCACTTGTGGAATTATAGCATTTTATGTTGAGCCTTTAATGACACCATATTGGCCAGACCAAGTATGATGATTTTAATTATTCTATCTGGCCTAGAGAGATACCCACTACATCCAAAGACTTCTAGGGGTTCCTACACAAAATCACATCTAGTCTTTCTTCCCTGACCATGGCTTACTAGATCAAGACTGGAAACTGAGACCAAAGGTTTCACTAAGTCTCATAGGTGATGAAACTTGGATATGTCCCTTGCTGACAGAGAAAACCATTCAGATTCTCTTGAATGGTTTGAATTAAGGTGTGAAGAAATTACCATTAGTAGCAGTAGTGCTAGAGCTGGTTTATTGTGTAGGAAAGCAGAACTGCGGAAACCATAGACTCCTGATACTGACTGTCCCTGGCCTAATTACTGGATATATGTGGATCCAGAACCACAGTGAAGGTTAAAGGATCTGAAGTCTTGCCTAAGCTCCTGGAGAGAAATCTAAGAAATATATATGTATGATTTTCCTCGCCTCTTATAAAGGCCTAAGCAAATAGAGATGACCTATGGATCATAATAAAACTGATGTTTAGCTGGGCGTGGTGGCTCATGCCTGTAATCCCAGCACTCGGGAGGCAGAGACAGGAGGATTGCTGAGTTTGAGGCTTGCCTGGGCTACATAGTGAGCTGAGGGCCAGCCTGGACTACAAAGCAAGACCCTGTCTCACACACAAAAAATGATGTTTATTGCTGTTATCATAAAGCTGAATTTTATAGACTGGGTGTTTTTATTCTCTAGCCAAAATTTGCTACTATGGACTAAATGCTTTTATAATTCTTTACCCAAAATTCGCATGTTAAAACATCAAATCCTGTGTGCCTACATTTGGAGGTAGGGCATCTAAGAAAACCAATTAAAGTTAAAGGAGGTCTAAGGTAGTTCCTGCATCTGATAGGATTAGTCCTTACAAAAAGAGACAAAGGAACACGCTATTGTTTCTCTTTCTATCTTCCTACCTCCTTTGTTCCTTCCCTCTCTTTCTCTCTGTTTCCTCCCCTCCCTCTCTCCCTCTACCCATTCCCTTCAGGCCATGTGAGAAGATAGAGTTGTCCATCTTCAAATTAGAAAAAAAAATCAAACACTGTCAATCCTTGATGGTCAAATATGAAACTTCCAACCTTCAAAACTGATAAAAATTAAATTTCTCTTATCAGAAAACCAATCTGGGCTATTTTGTTATGGCTCTCTGAAGTGACTAAAAATTTATGAGTGATATCATATTAATTATAGAAAATTTTGTTACTATAGAAACACATAAAGGCAAAAATATATTAAAATCTGAAGATCTATCATAGCCATGTTCTCTTCTATAATGCTCTCAACTGAAGCATCTTTTTTTTTTTGAGACAGGGTCTCGCTTTGTAGTTCAGGCTGGCCCTGAGCTCACTATGGAGCCCAGGCAAGCCTGGAACTCAGCAATCCTCCTGCCTCTGCCTCCCGAGTGCTGGGATTACAGGTGTGAGCCACCACGCCCGGCACTGTGGTATGTGGTATTGATTGCTGTTGGTCATGAGTCACCATGCCCAGCATTTTATGTTGTTACTGGGACCGAACTCAGGGCCTTGCACTTGTGAGGCAGGTGCTGGAACCACTGAGCTAAATCTCTTACTCAACTGAAGCATCTTTTACACCTGCATTTTGAACAGTATCTCTCCAGACCCACTGAAGTTTTCAACTCCTTTTCCAGGTTTTCCCAGTCTATTCCTATTATTTTAACCCAAAGGTTCTCCCACACTTTCAGATGTTTGTTGGAACTGCATCCCTCTTCCTAGTAACACAATCTGTATTAATTACTATACAACCTGGTAGTGTAGAACAAAAGATAATTATTCTTTCAGAGATCTGAACATTAGAGGTCTGAAGTTAAGGTCTAGAAGGACATTGCTCAATCTGGAGGCTCTCTATGGCCTGTTTCTTGTTTCTCTTGGTTTACTGCGGCTACTTGGTGTACTTTTGGCTCGTTCTGTCACTGTGATCTCTATGTCCTTCCTCATTCACAAGACTCTCTTCTTTGTATGTGTCAAATCTCAGCTTGGCTCCAGAGGGGCACTTTTGAAGAGATGATACTTACATCTGCAAAGTTCCTTTTTCCCTAAATGGGGTAATATTTACTGTTCTGGAGATTAAAAACATGAACAAGTGTGTGGGAGCCATTATCAGCCTACCTACTATACCACTTCTATCTAGTTAAACGGAACTTAGTCATGCATCAAAGCCAGGGTAAAAGGAGACCGAACATGGTCTCACATCGGGAGCCATGTGCCTGGCTAGCGCTTGAGGGTTTTCTGACTAACGAAGAGGGGAGAATGGATAGCATGTGGGCAGTTAGCCACCTCGCCTTCAGCTGTTTGCTATACACATAAGAAGAAGCCTTTTTTGTTCTATGAGACATTTTAAAAAATCAGTTCCTCCTCGTAGAAAGGGGTGCAGACAAGATAGCTGCCAAGTTGAATCTCTTAGGCAATACTGAAGGAAAGGCAAGTGATGTCCCAGTGGCATGAAACTCATTTGCACAAATGACATGATCCATGTAAGCTCAATTGTATCTACCGGTCTTTCAGAGTAAATAAAGTTTAACAATGCCTCAGAGGAAAAGCTGAGTCTTTAATTAGGTAAGCCAGTCTCCTAGGAGATCAAAAATGCCCCTTTGGAAAAGAATAATCTTCTATAAATGCCTCTTAAAGTTCGGAACGATCCAGACTGCACTTGTTACCTGTCATTCGGGAACCAGTGTTTCTTCTGATCAGATTTTTATAAATAAAGAAAAAAATATCCTGGGTGACAAAACAGGTAATCAGCATGGAAACAACATCTGAAATCAGAGATTTTAGGAGAAATCACTGTGATCAGATTTTTGGGAATAGGAATATGAGTTTTGAATTTGAAATTGACTAGAAAAATTGATCTTCAGAATTTATTTTAAATACATATGTTAGGTTTCTTCTCACTTTTCTTAGCAATTCAAGGATTTCAAAGTTGTTGTAATAAAGAGAAACAAATGACATGAGAATCTTGAACTAAAATTTAGGTAATTTTTCTTCACTTTTTCTAGCTAAATTTCTTTTTATTGTTGCTGTTTAACTTGAGGATAGAAAGAGCTACATACTGGGGGAGTATTTTTCTGAAAGTCCAGAAGATGTCATTGCCAGTTTCATTCTGTGTGCTACCTGTACCCTATGTGTAGTTGGTGAAGAAATGAGCAGGGACATGGGGTGGAGCTCTAAATTGCATGGAAGTTTTTAATACTGTTCTTTTTCTCCCCTGTATCTTAGGAAACTTAATAGTCATAATAATCAGATGCCAAAAAAAATAGTGATTAAGGTTATAAAGCACTGACAATAAGCTGCCAACTGCTACTCTAATAAAGAAACATGTAAAGATAGAAAAATAGCAATAAATGAACAAGGATTGGAAAATGAATGCCATCTCCATTGAGAGCATTTATTAATATTTCTAATCTTCCCTTTAATAATAAACTCTATTGAATTTAGATTTTGAGAAGCCAAGTCGTTTCTTATTTTAGATTTTGCATATTGTTTAGATGAAATACATACTGAATTAGAGCCTTTCACCCATGATGTAGAAGAGGAAATCCTCACATCTTCTTTACAGCCCTTTAGAAACCCTGAGATGAGTTGCCTAATATGGGAGCCGGAACAACTGAGCAGTCATTCGGGTGGTACAGAATGAGACCCAGTCTTCTGGGGTGGGAATAGGAACATTAAAAAACAATGAAGACCTAGAAATGTACAACCTTAGCTTGTAAGGCCAGTTCCTAATTACACTCAAGAGATATTTTTTTTTGACAGATTATATGGGAAAGAAAGGATCCATCTGTTAGTGTATGCAGGCAACACAAGCCAGTATTGTGTGTGGAACTCAGAGCTTGCCACTGGAGACGGATTCCCCCTGAAGGACTATTAATAAAAGCCTGTGGCAGGGGCCAGGAATTGTGAAAGAAGAGAGGAAGAATAGAGGTGCTGTAGGACTTCTGTGCATTCTAATAGGAAGGAGACAATAACCAATTGATAGGGAGGGAAACCAAAGAAATTGGGTTTAAAATTTAAGCACTGTGAGAAGTAGAATGTACCAAAGATGATAAAAGTATATTAACATTAGTCCTCTTTATCCAAGGGTTCTTCATCTGCAGATTCAACCAACTGTAGAATGAAAACATCCTGAAACATTTTGCTCCTATTTTGAACATGTATGAAGTTCTTCTTGTCATTATTCCTTAAGTAGTAGAGTAAAACAATTATTTACACAGAATTTACACGGTGTCAAATACTACAAATAATCTAGAGATGAGGTTAAAAAAACTAATAGGAGGATGTGAGTACATTAAATGCTGATCATGCATCATTTTATATGAGGATTTGAAGATTTGCAGACTTTGGTATCTTTCGGGGTTCCTGAAACCAAGCCCCCATGAATATTTAGCTTTAGCTGTATATATTTCATAAAAAGAAACAAGATAAAATTTCAACAAGTAGGGCCAGAGATTTAGCTCAGTGGTTTTGGCGTCTGCCTCACAAGCGCAAGGTCCTGAGTTTGATCTCAGTGACCACATACAATGTTGGGCATGGTGACTCACGCCCATCAGCCATCAATACCACATACCACACTGCCGGGTATGGTGGCTCATGCCTGTAATCCCAGCACTCGGGAAGCAGAGGCAGGAGGATTGCTGAGTTTGAGGCTTGCCTGGGCTACATAGTGAGCTCAGGGTGAGCCTGAACTACAAAGTGAGACCCTGTCTCAAAAAAAAAAATTTTTTTTCAACAAGTATATAGTATGATAAAATTTATTTACATGCATTCCCATTTTTAATAGAGTAAAATTTCATCTGGTTTTAACAGAAATATAGGGGAAAATGTAAGCATAAAATTGCCTAGTGGTAGAAAAATGATACAGAAACACTATGCTTTAGTTAATATCTTCCAATCAAAAACACTCAGAGTGAACGAGTAGGAAAAAAAGTAGAAAAATGAATTATTTGGGAATAGATAATAACCAAAACCCTTTGGCAATGTATAACATTCTGTTTTCCCAGCCCAGATTCTCCTTGCCTTTCTGGGCTTCATAAATATGGTCCTAAAGGGTCCCACTACCCAAAGTCTCCCTATATGGTCAAGTGACCCCTCTAACCACTTCAGTGTATTCCTACAAAAAGCTTGTCCTTCACTTTGTCTTGGCTTTCTCAGTATGCTCCAAAAAGCCACCTACACTACTGTTCAGTCTTCTCTGTTCTTTCCTTCGTGTCCTTCATTTACAGAGTTGTTCAGACCTCCCGCGGTCTCATGTTTCTGTGTCCAGTTTATGTCCATGCCTCTGCTCACGCTTCTGTCCTCCACACACCTTGCTTGTATCCTGAAATAAGCTTTTTACCATTCCAGTAGGTTCAATTACTTTTTGCAGTGGGTTTTCTTTTAGCATTGAGTGGAGCCACTCCTGAAATTAGAGCCATTCATATTCACGCTTGTACTTTCTTCCAGACTGAGTTCAGGGAGCACAGATTCTGGTGCTATTTCTGAACATCATGGTCCCACAGTTTGTATAAATTGTGCTTCACAGATAGATGCTCACTAAGTATTCTTGTGATGTAACACGCTGAACTGTTGTTTGTGTTATTCTTTAACTATCACTCATGCCTGACTTTTCTGCCCAACTAATTTACAAATCTCTTTGAATTTGTTATTCGATATTGTAAGGGCTTGAAAGTATTATAACTGAAAATTTGGTCCTTTATATTAAATGATATAGGTGCAAGAGTGATTCTCTTCTCCTTTTAAAATATATTTTTTTTTATTTTTAAGTGGATGACATTTTAAAATTAATGTGTGCACCAAAAGTTTGCATATGAGACATACACAATGGCAACTACTAAGTTGTTCACAGAACAACTATACAATTAGGTAATACAGAGAACCATTTGTTTTGTTACCTGAATTATCTGATTTAAAGAAAAATATTTTTAAGAGAATGGTAACAGATGTTTTACTTGTCAATGATCTTCAGATTTGCCAAGACTCTTGTGTATTTTTAAAAATTGCATTTGGAATGTACTAAGATAGAGTTTTTCCATAATTGTAGACAAAATATGGGCTATTGTAAGTCTCCGCAGTTAATATTCTCTAAGGTTTGCACACATCAATCATTGAGATATTTTGAGAGTCCTGTATCAGTGTATTTATGTATTAACCACTTTAGCTTAACATCAGCTATTACAATTTTGTGGCAACTTAAAGAGTTTATTATTAGTTTACGCATTGTCGTATAGATGAGAAAACTGAGACACTTTCTGGAACTTGCTTAATTTCACTTTGACACAAAATGGCAGAGTTGGAATTTCAGTCTAGATAATCTGATCCCAGATGCTGTGCCCTGACCCATCAGTCTGTACTGTAGGAGGGCACGAATGCTTTCCCTCTGCATTTGTGGACAGTGCCAACCATCCTAAACTGACTGGCACTGATTCAGCTTAACAAGATGTCAAGATGTCACCCAGGATGTTATTAACACTTTGCCCCTGGACTTACCTGCCTCTCCTTTATGGAGGAGGAGTGTGAGTGCCATGAAGGAACACCTTTGTTCCCAAGAGGTGCCCATGGCATTTCCGTTGCTGTTCCCATTCCCACTACCTCCTTGACTCAGTCCCTGATCTATAATTCTTTCTATTCTCATTAGTCACAAACCAGTCTCCAGCTATATTAAAAATACTGGCCAGAAAAATGTAACTTTAGGGTGAAATTTTACTATTTTTCACTTCAAATTTAGTTTTCTGGTGTTGAATAACTGCAATTCATATCATTTGTTGTTGTCATCTTTGTTCTTAAGTTTTACGATTTATCTTGGTTGTATATACAATTATGTTTTATTTACATGTAGACATATAAACATATCTATGTCTATCTATATCTATCATCTATCTATCTATCTATCTATCTATCTATCTATCTATCTATCTATCTATCATCTATCTATATTAATGTATGTCTTAGTTTCTCCTTTCTGAGATAAAATACCCGACACTTGATGTTTATTTAGCACACAGTTTGTAGAGATTTTAGTCTGTAATCATCTGGCTCCGAGGCAGGGTGGCACATGCATAGGGGCAATTGTTCATGGTGACAGAAAGCAGTAAAAGCAACAGGGAGCTCTTTCTACTCCTTTTAGCTTATTTAGACTGCTTAGGGCAAATAACACACATACACAGACACACACATACACACACACACCCATAATCCTAGTATACTTGGGCCTAGTACTGCACTATGAATCATACTCTAGATTCAGTCACTTCTGAAAAAGCTCTACCTAAAAACACATGCACTTTTGGGGGGCATCTAAACACAAGCCATAACAACATGCAAGAACTATATAGTTGTATATAACATAGATGACTTATACAATGATGGATCTATGCATGACTGACAAAAAGATTGGATAATAAGCATCAGATAGGTGAATTATCATGAGTAATTTTTCACATCCAAAACACCATGATTAAACCTGAGCTCTGATATTTTCCAGCTCATTTTTAGCTTTTTAAATAACTTTAAGTTCTTTAAAATGAAGGTGTATACTTAGCTTAAAATATTGTAGTATGAATAAGTTAGAATTTTGTACTTTCTTAAAGTTATTTCATGTTTACAGGAAAATTTGATGAAAGGAAGTCTAGTACCTCTGACCTTGAAATCCAAATCCTGCATTCCTAGGGAGAGACACAGATGTCAACAGAAGAGGTAGCTACTCACTGGCAATCCCCTCATGCTTGCTGTGACAAATTTCCTATGTTGATCTGGAATCTGCAGGACAGATTGTTAATGCCAAAGGCCAGCAAACTCCATCCCTGCAATGTGTGGGGCTTTTGAAAACAAGTAAATCCAATTAAACTACAACAGTTAGAAGGAGAAAGGCAAAAATCTTTGGTTCTTTGTGGGTATTAGCTAATTCAATTAGAATGCAAGAATTACAAAGTCTTTGTGTAGATAAATTAGCTTTAAAAAAGGTAGCTATGATTTATTAGCCCCTACGCTCACTTATTACCTCCTTTTCAGTCAATGGATTGGCTGCTTTTTTTCTTTTCCTTTTATTAACACCACAGAAACACAATTCAAAATAAGAAGAGCATAATTTTAATTTATCTCCATTTCAGACTTTTATGCCTGCAATTATATTTGTGTTAAATTAGATTAAAATGTCAATCCACCAATTTGCTTCCTCCTTTGTAACCTTTGCATACAAAGTTTATCTTCCTGACAAATAAAGGCCTCGCCAACCTTGACACCTAAAAAGAAATGCAAATTGTATTTTTTTCAAATTAGAAAACAATCATCAATCATGTCATTTAAAAGTTAGATGAGATACTCAGTGACATTTGAATTCTTTAGCTGTTTGGAGCATAGGGTATTAAAATATGATTTAATATTAAAGGAGCAAAAATAATGAGTAGATATTACAGTTAATCTAATAACCCAAATATAAATGGAAGGCCTGAATGAAATACAGATTTCATTTCAGGAAAAGTATTTTGAAACTTTTGGTTGGTTTTAAAAGTGTATAAATAATCACTAAAATAGAGAATTCTAGGTTGATTTAAGGAATAAAAGGTAGCATTTTCTGAGTTATCTAGTTACCTCCCTTTCCCGGAGATTACTTATTTCTTATTTATGCATAAGGTTACATTTCACAGATTGGTCTATCAACATTGGCCTTTAAAATATGAGAATTGGTTTTATCAGCTCTCAGGTGTCTAAGAAGAGTTGTATCTGTGAAGACTGAAGCTCCTATAATACCAGTTCAGGAGATAAGAAACTCATCCCTCTTTCCCTCATAGCTGAATGTGACTTGCAACTCTAGGGACTTTTCTGTGATTGCTTTGCCATCAGACACGTTTCCTTCCCTCATCTTGTACTCAGTGGAAGATTTAGGAAAGAAATAAGATCCATGTGAGCCCCCATTATTGGGAAAAAAAAACAGTGCTTCCAAGGTTATCCTGAATTCCTTACTGACAGATACCATGAATCCTATTTTTACAAGTTCTAAAACTAATCTAGAGAGATTAAATGATTTAGCCAAGATCATAGTACAGAGGACAACCTAGAAAGCCTATATGAAGGTGACCCTGTGTCTCCCAGGAGGACATGAACTTGTTCCTGCTGCTTTATGTGGTTCCCATAAATTACCCCAACATGTAGGTTTTCCTTAAGTACTGATACTGCACCTTGGTGTAGGTAATATTGCTAGTTGTCTCCATGGTGGATTGGGAGGGACTTTCCATGTGTCAGCCTAGATCTCTTCCAATTCCAACAAGACAGTTTTGCATTAAATTTTGGCTTTAGCACATCTTTCCTCAAGTGCAAGAAGTTTCCTTGGAAGGAAAACAAATTATTTGCCTTTAGGTTTAGCACATGTTATTTAATCATACTGTCAGGGCAAAAGAGAGTCCGAATCATCTTCTTATCTTGGATCTATGGATCCAAAATAGGAGTGGAAAAGACCAGTTTGTTGAAGTATTTACTTCTGAAAAGCCAATTTTAGAGCTATATTTATGGTTGCAGGTTTATTTTAATTTTTCTGAGGAGGTGATATAATGTTTTAATCAGATTCTTGAAGAGATTTGGGATTATCCAAAGTTTAAAGATGGAATATGTAGGCTAGCTCTGTGCTCAGAATCTGAGAACCACTTCACTATCAGGGTGAAAAGGGGTCCTTGAAGGGCCTCCCTGTCCCTCTTCTTTCACAGTCACTGGCACTATCTGCTAGGATCCCCTGGAACCCTATTGTGCCCTTTGCTTCTATGTCAGACCCAAGAACCCTGGGTTCCCTAGTTCTTCATCTCTCACACTGTAGTCAAAATAAATCATATGTATGTTTTATTTTGTTCCTTCTTCCATCTCTCCATAAGTTTTTGTCCTTTCCACCAGGCTTTCTAGAAATAAGTTCCATCACCAGCAAAATTCTTTATATCTTCCACAAAATGCTTTATGTCCTTACTCTTCATACATTGAAATCCACTTGGGACATTTGGGTGGTGATTAGCTCCTGAAGATGGGAACCTAATAGTGAGATAAGTACACTTGTAGAAGGGACTATAAAGAGCTGTCTTTGCTCTTTTTTCCCCCACAGGAAGCTAAAACAATGAGGTAGGAGTTCGCTACTTGCAAGGACACTCACAGAACTGAGCATGCTGATATCATCCTCTTGGCCTTTCAGCCTCCAGATCTGTGAGAATAGGTTTCTGTTGTTTATAAAACAGCCAGTCTGGTACCTGGTTATAGTAGCCTGAATTTAGATGTTTCATCTATTTTTTAAAGTGTTCTCTTCACTTTCTAGGTAAAGGGCAATCTGAAAATTTTGCTCCTTCCTGCCTCTTTAGTGGTGACTGTTTTTCCTTCCAGAGTCTTCAGACATCCGGGACCGTTGGAGGGAGCAAACTTTGTTTCCCTTCATTGCTGCACTTAGTTCAGTCCCCTCCTTCCTTGGCAAATACTCACACTTTTAGGACCATCATGGGACCACATCCCTGTCTTTCACAGCCAGCGTCACCTTCCCATGCCTTGACTCTCTCTCCTCTTCTTTTTACAGTAAGTTTACCTCTAATAATATCATCTCCCTTCTTAGTGATTTTGATAGACACATAAATAAGTAGGTCTGCACCACAGTTTTTCAGTTTCTTCAACTTTTTAAATGCTCTTCTTCCTTCTTTCAGTCAATTATTTCCATGGTAAGACTTTCCACCCTGGGCTGGAGGGTTACCTCAGTGGTTCCGGCGCCTGCCTCGCAAGTGCAAGGTCCTGAGTTTGATCCCCGGTAACCACATACAATGTTGGGCGTGGTGACTCACGCCCACCAACAATCAATACCACATACCACAATGCCGGGCGTGATGGCTCACACCTGTAATCCCAGCACTCGGGAGGCAGAGGCAGGAGGATTGCTGAGTTTGAGGCTTGCCTAGGCTACATAGTGAGCTCAGAGCCAGCCTGAACTACAAAGCGAGACCCTGTCTCAAAAAAAAAAAAAAAACTTTCCACCCTTTCCTAACTGGGAGTTTGCATCCGACCCAAATTTCTCAAGGATGCTGCATAACTAATACCATTCTTAGATTCATAGGAGTGATTTTTTAAAAATATCTATTTTCAATAACTTGGAGCACTAGAGCTTAGTTATCTCAGGAGAGCCTGGATAATTAAACCTGCACCAACCATTGCAGTTTTCTGCAATCCTGATTTCATTTATCCTATTTCTGATAACATTTCATCTTCTAAGCACTTTCCCAATAATAGTCCATCTCCCTGTCACAAAAGCATTAATTTAGTCACCTCTGCAAGTTACTTTTGCCATACATTGGTGACTTATTGCCAAGATCTGGGAATAGGAGACAAATTTCTTTAGGGCCCATTATGTTGTATAACATACCCATCTTTAACAATCATTTTCAGGTTTATAGATGGAGTTAGGCACTTTCCTTTGAAGGTATAAAATGTCTATTCTCTTTTATTTTTTTGAGTGATGCTGAGTGCTAGACTAACCAGCTCATAAAAGTAACAAACAGTGCTTATCAAATTCTTCTGTATAATTTCATTAGTTGAAAAAGTCTACATAAAACACTTATTTTATTGCACAAAGACTAGTGTTTGAGCACAGAACTATCCCAAAAAAAAGATACATTATCTGTATCATCTATTTGCTTGCTCATTTGTGACATTTGTGTCAAAAAGGAACATTTGGCATGATTCCGTTATTTATGAGAAAAAAATTTTAATTTCTTAGTCATTCTCTAATGACAACTTTTCTTTTTTTGACATTATTTACTTCCTCCTATGGAGTCTAATATCGTGAAATTCCAGTTGTTGATGGTGACTTATCCCCACCATCTGCCATTTTAGGGCTCTTGTAGACACCATGTCAACTAGATTTATTGTATATTTTGCCTATAGTTGTTTTGATTTTGCTATTGTGCAACTTTTTTCAATGAAGGAATTCAGAGAATTTTAAATTGCACTATCACTACCATGCCTGTAAAGTATCTAATTCTTTTCTATATACAAAGATAAATTTATTCTATAAAAATACACAAATGCTACATAATATTTCATCCAATAATAGACCATGTGCCTGAGTGTAGTCTCCTAAGATTCTGCTGCCTTGTGGTGGCATAGCTGTCCTAGCTAGTGTAAGTACACTGGGCCATTCGTACAATGACACATTCACCTGTGACACGCCTTAGAACACAGCCCATTGTTATGTGACATGTGACATTTGTTTATTATAATGTATTTTAATTGACATTTATTGAAATATAATTAAAATTTATTAGAATAATATTTCTGGTTTATTTATTTTAAAATAGATATGACCTTGTAATGAATTAATATTTTAAAGAATATTTTAGAATTACAGACAAGTTAAAAAGATAGTACACACAGGTCAAATGTCTTCTCACTTGGTACCAGCTTACCTGAATGCTATCATTTTATATTACCATGGGACACTTTTCAAAAACTAAGAAACCACCCTTACTCTTCACCAAGCTGCAGATTTTTGGTTTGCAGTCCGTCAGTTTTTCTATTAATCTCCTTGCTCTGTTTCAAGAGTTAATCTAAGTTTCCACACTGCATTCAGTCGTGACGTTTCACAGACTATTCCAGTCCATGAGAGTCTCTTCATAACAGTCTTATGGGACACTACCAGGCATCTGGGTGACGTTCTCAGTTTGCATGTAGTTTGCTGCTGTTGTTATCACTAGGGGAGCATGACCGGTCGGGGGAAGCGCACCACAGCTGGCATGAAACCTTGATAGTCTCATCACACGCAGGGTGCGTGAGATCCACGTGATGTCAAGGATTAATGCTTCGATCTTTTTTTTTGAATTATTAACTGAAAGCATTTTCCTTCCATTCTCCTTTGCCCAGCTGCGAAGTTCCTTGATCCCCTCTAAGATACAAGGATATTGGGCCGGAGATTTAGCTCATTGGTTCCGGCGCCTGCCTCACAAGCACAAGGCCCTGAGTTCGATCCTGGAAACCACATACAATGCTGGCCGTGGTGACTCACGCCCACCAGCCATCAATTCCACATACCGCAGTGCTGGGCGTGGTGGCTCACGCCTGTAATCCCAGCACTCAGGAGGCAGAGACAGGAGGATTGCTGAGTCCCAGATTTGCCTGGGCTACATAGTGAGCTCAGGGCCAGCCTGAACTACAAAGTGAGACCCCGTCAAAAAAAAAAAAAAAAAGGATATGAGGGTATCTATTAGGGATCACAACTTAACCTCTTTTGCAGCCTTGGTCTGTACCTTTTAACTATTCAGAGTTTGAATTCCTTATCCACGAGAGAACAGTACTCTAGGGGTGACCTGATGCTGAGCTACAGGAGCATAGCAGTTTTTCCAGGAAGCCTTAACTTCATGAAAACTTTCACAGTCAGAAAGTTCATATGAGGAGTTTTCAAAAACTATTAATTAAAAAATTAAAGAGAACATACTGTAAAGTTTAAAGCAGATCGAGAATTCACTTCAGGCCTTGCTTGCCTGACAATGGCTGGGGTGTTTGCTCCTAAACCCCAGGACACCTCTCTCCAACAGGTACTTCAATGAATATGATACAGAAAGGACCTTATTTTCCCGACCTGTCAGATCCAGTTGGAACATGCATGCTTTTTAACCAGTAACATTTTGTTTTGTTTCCTCCTTCAAAATAAAAAAGAAAATGGGCCATTCCAAGTATACTAATGCACTTGATTCATCAACATGAACATATTAGAAATGAGACAGGTAGTGACACACACCCACTCACTTTTAGAAGCATTACTGTACAATAAAAAACACTGGCTTTCTTGGTCCTGTGCAAAATCAGATGCTGAACTGTTTGGGAGGATATAATGTTTTTAGTTATCCTATTTTGGGGGTGTTTAAAAATGACAGTATACAAAAATAACACCATGTATTTTTATGGAACTCCCAATTACACAGGAAGTTTCTACATTTATTATCTTTCTTCACCTTCACACATCTCCTTTGAGGTGTGGGTTCTCAGACCTACTTTATATATGTGGAAAGTGGGGTTCTTAAACCTTAGAAACAGCAACCAAGATCATGTATCTTACAAATAATACCTGTAATATTTATCAAATTGTTCCTTCTTCCCATAAAAGACTGAAGCTATGGTTTTGCTTTCACTAGTATGATTTATTTCTTTCCCAAAGGGGCATTTATTCACTAACTAAATGCACACACATGCACACACACACAGAGATCTAAATAAACTAACAAGCATTTAGTACTTATTGTTTGTCAGAGTATAGTTTATTCTTAAATTACTGTGTGAGTTAGATTACTCATTCTTTTTTAATGAGGAGAAGTTGAAATTTAGGTAGGCTTGTTAATGTAAATGATGCTAAATGCAGTGCATTTAAATCCCAGTCTAAGTGGTTTAAGACAATAGAGTTAATTTCTTGCTCTTGCAGAGTTTGGCACAAATGTTTGTGCCAATGAACAGTCTTCTGTGGCTCAGCCAGGGGTCTGGCTTCCATTGTCCTTTACAGACTCTCAATCTTCAGCTGGCTCCTCTATATGTTCCTATTATAAATACCATTTATACAGTTTTAAACGGTTTATGGGTAATCCCAAAATTAGATTTTAGCCTGGGACCTTCTCAGTTGTATCAGCTTCAAATTAATGCAAGTTTTCTGAATGCAAGAATGTTCAATTCCCCAGATGTGGAGTCAGCACAACCCTCATGTTCAGTTTCTGCATTTGCCAGAACTCAATCATGTGGACCCTTTTGGCTGCCAGAGAGTCTAAGAGGTAATTAGTCCATGTACTTAAGAGGAAAAAAAAATGGGCTTCAGTGAACACGCAGTTATCTATCACATGAAGTGACTTGCCCAAAGTCATACAGCTGATAATTGGCAGAGTATGAATTTGAATTTAGTTCAAAAACCTATATTTTAAAATATGTATCATACCCCTTCTCAATATTTTTAAATACATTCATTATTTTCAAGGGCAGCTGGGAATTTCATTTGCATACTGTTTTATGCCTGGAAGTGATGCTGCTCTTACGGTAATAAGTCTTACTCTGCTGAGTTTTAAATCTGACTTCACTGTATCGCTGAGCATCTTGTCTAACCCTTGCTGTTCCTTATCTACAGTTGGTTATAAGACTCGCAAATCCATGGAACCCATGCTCTCACAGGCACCACCGACCTGACTCCCACCAAAAGGCAAACACCCTGCCTTGTTCTTCCTTCACCGTTGACCTGAAAGTAGTAGGTGTTTTCAGAAAAAAGAAGACTTGCCCTTATCCTTCTCCCCCTTTTCTCATGTAATGAGTCATCCAATAAAATAAGCACCTAACACCTCATAGAAATCATTTCTGCAACTATCTCCTTCATGTACTAATTTTAGAGAACCAGCTCGGCTCACATGCCAAAATACTTCCTAACAGAAGCCAAGTTCTGTGTCTCGCCTTGAGGTGGGTTTCTTATTGTCAGAGTACACAGCACAGAAACTTGGATAACCAAGTGTATTCACGTTCTCAGGAGACTTGTTTTGATAAAGTAATAGGAATGGTTTGTTTGAAGAGAAGCGTACTTTGTAATTGGTATATCCGTTATTTGTATTTGGAATCCCAAAGGTATTTAAAACTATTTCCTCTCATACACATTTTGTAAACTCACCTGAAGTACTGCTTAATTAATACAGGCTTAGTACATAATCCAAAGAAGGGTTTCTCTGTTGCTCCTTCTGAATTAGATCAAGTTCTATATTCATGTCCAAATTAATGCAAGTTTACTGGACACTCTAAATTTTAATTTTCTTATATGTGTGTTTTAGTGCTTCTGCTCTACTTTTACTAAACATCTCAAAGAAAGCTGTCCTCATTCTGTGCTATAGATATGGGTTTGGCCACTGCAATCAGAGACTTTCAGTACCCTAGGTGATTACAGTGCACATGCTCTCACATGGGAAGTCCCACCAGAAACTGTCAGATAATACACAGAAGTGAGAAATTGAAATGTCAGGTTCCCTCCAGACTCCCAGTCCATAGCAATGCAACAGAACTTAACTTGGCTAGTCTCTTACTCCAGCACATTACTGATCTGTAAAGACTGCTGAATGGGTCATCTATGATCGTGATCAATATTCATTATGAAGATACTGAAATGGGTATCAGCCACTTATCAACGTGGTCTAAATCACAAGAGAGTGATTTAGTGTGGAGCCTACTACTGTGCAGTATCTGTGATAAAAATTCTGTCTTCTAGAAGACCAGTACTCAGGGTTTCTCCCACCAAACCTGATGTGTCTTGCTATGTAGACACTCAACGTGAACCTGTTCTCTTGTTCTGTATCGTTTTCACTTCCACTTTCCTGTCAGTAAAATGTTCTCACCTCAGAACTTTAAAGCCAAAGTCTGCTTCACAAAGTACTTTTCTTGATCTTTGACAGTTTGGATTTTCCCCAAAATTGTTTTCACTAATTTTTTCTCTTCCTGTCTTTTTGTACCCTTTTGAATTAAGATTCCTGAAGAATATTCAGATCCACATCTCTTTAGAAGATAATGTCTCAGAGAGAAGGAGTGGGAATGCATAACTTGTGGGTGGAAAAATGACACATTTGAGTGGGTCGTCCTTACTGCTGCAGCCAAACCAGCACGGTCCCGTCTCTCAGGGCAATCTACTGAATTCTGAGGAAGAGTCTCATGTTTGCACCCGGCCTTGTTAGAGAGCTATGCATCTTTTCCTAATGGCAACCTCTGCAGAAAATTCAGTTTTTCTTTTCAAAAGGTTAAGAATGCAGGAGAGCCGTGTTCCTAGAGAATCTTCAACTCCAGGCTGACATGGGAATTACAGGAAGTCTCGGGACGCGCTCACTTCAGCAGCACATAGACAAAAAGGCTCGGAAGCTGGCAAATATAAGGTACTTGACCTTCTGAGCTAGTTCTTTTTTTATTTGACCAAACATGTTTTTCTCTTTTTCCCATGAAACATCACGTTCTAATTGGCTTTAGCACGAGGACTGGGGTGGAAAAATAAGAGAAAGCAGGAGATAAGACTTCCGGGAACAGAGCTGGGCGTGGAAAGAGACTGCGCGGGGCGGGGGGGGGGGGGGGGGGGGGGGGGGGGGGGGCGTGTGCCAGTGGAAGGGCGACTCAGGCCGGTCTAACGAGCCGGCTTCCCCAGGAACAAAGCCTGGCGTGCAGTGCCTGGCGCCCCATGCTCCTTTGCCTCCTACGTTAAGGGCTCTCCTGCTTATCCTCATTTGCTTCAGAGCTGCTCTCCTGGTGGCGAAGAGCTCTGACAAGAAAAGACACTTGGGTTTTCCTGGCTCTCACAATGTAAGAGCCTCTCTAGTCAAATATGTTTCTAAACTAGTTGCCATGGAAATATATTTTAAAGATAGCTCATCCCAGGGAGTTCTGACTGGCAGTGATAGCAAATCAGGCATTGATTTGGCCTCCTAATGCAGCCTGTCGAGCAATTTCAGAACAAGCGCTCGCTAACACCGAGGCTATGGAGCCTGTACCTGTGTGTTTGGAAGTGTGGAGGAAGCTCTTTGTGTGAGAAGCGCCTGTCAACTGCTGATTATTCGGGATGAGATTGTGAAGCTGGAGGGTTTGCGAGGCCCGGGCTTATCCTCCCCTTCCTCCTGTGTGCTGTGCTCCAGCCTTTTTGTTGCTTATTAGTGTTTCCGCCAAACAGCGGAAAGGACAGAAAATTCCAATCAGTGTTAGCAGCTTTCATAAGAGATCCGCAGAGGGGAGAAGCTAAAGTCGGAGGCTGAAATGAGGTTTGCAGACGTCCTATGGATTGATCTGTGAGGAATCTGATAGTTTGGTGTTGGTTGCATGTCATTCAGAGGGAAACACCAGCTTTGATGAAAACAGTCATAAATCTGCAGTTTCCACGTACATTGTAATTAGTGAATAAATGTGTAGAGACCCCAGTAAACAAAGATGAAAAACAGATCATTCAAACCTTAGAATGTGTGGTGTGACACATTATTAAACTGGTCCTCACTATTCTTAAAATTTACCTACTAATTGGTTGAAAAAAGGTTAAAATTTACCTAAAATAAATTTACTTAGTAAATTGCAAGCAAACTTGCACTAAAATAGATTTAATAAATAAGAAACCAGAATGAGAAATTTCTGAGCTTCCATAAGCCTCTGACTTTTCTTCCCTCTCTCTCTCTCTCTACACACACACACACACACACACACACACACATATGTATATATTATTATATATAGTTATAAACATGTATATATTATACTGTTAAATATATGAGTAATGAATAATGGGGCATTCATTATTTTACATAGGTGCACCCATGCATCTATACTGTTACACATAAGCAGATCTATATTGGTTTAAATATATATGATGGCAGGGCTTTTATATTTGGTGACCTTTACTCAATACTAGAGTGCTGATTGTCTTTCTGTGTTTCACGAATGTGGTAGCACAAAATGCCTTGACATCTGTGGAGTGAAAGTGAACATCTTCCCTTCAGTGTTACTCTGACTTGTTTCTGTGGAAGGTCACAACTGCTAATGCATTTCCTGAAATGCAAACTTGCACACCAATAAATGGTGTACCTCTGATGAATCTTTTTTCCAGGGAAATTGATGCACAATCCTTTCTTTTCTTGGCAGAATACAAATAGTGACCTCTAGAGAGGCTTCTTATCTGAATTAAGAATTCTTTGAGTCACGTATCCTATAGCTTTTCCTTTCAGAACTTTTAAAGTTGGTTCTTACCCAGGTTCCAACTACCAGGTATCACTGAAAAGCAAACAAGACAGTTATTGTTTTGCTGCCAGGTCCAGCAATGCTTTTTTGGTTCTTGTTCTTGGAAGTCCTTTTCCTCTTTCAAATACAAACACACACACACACACACACACACACACACACACACACACACACACACTAGTCTTCTCTTCCTTATACTGAGATTTGATGGAATTGCTTTCTTTAAGAGGTTTAATCAACAAAGCCCCCTGTTTGGAGTGTGTGTGTGTGTGTGTGTGTGCACATGTACGTGTGTGTGCATGTGTGTGATTGGGCCTGAAATTTAGGGTTTTGAACTAAGCTACATCTCCAAACTTTTTAAAATAGTTTTTAAAATTTTGAAACAGAGTATCAGTAAATCACTAGATTGCCAAGGGGGGACTTGAATTGTCAGTCCTCCTGCCCCAACTTCCCAAAGTGCTGGGATTATAATAAGAATGTTCCTCCATTCCCAGATAAGAACAGACTATTAAAGATTCTCTTGAATATCCCCTTATTTAAAACATTCCACATGTATGATGATCTATCAAAATCATTACTGTGCTGTGCTCAAGTGCAGAATTACCTTTTATTAAATATATTCTGCTAATGAATTCATATATTCCTGAACATATTAGAGAAATACATAATTAAAATCTTTAAATGATGAAATGAACATTATCTATAAGCTTCTTTTTCACTTAAGCATGAGTCCCCAAAGTCGCTTGCTTTGACAAAATGCAGTGAGCTTCACTCACCTAGATTTTAATGGACTGGTCAATCTATGTGCATAAAATTGTATCTTTGTGTTTTATCTAAAACATTTGAATCTCACTTATGATGTTTCGAACCCAGATCATTTGTGCGTGATTGGTACACATCTTTGAAAGAAGATAAAATGAAGCTCATTCAGAGAGACAAGCATTTTGACTTGAGCAGAGGATCTGCATCCTAAAACAAGACCCTCATATTTACCTACGTACTCTGCATTTTACTGATGACAAAGTGAGGTTCAGGGTCACTGCATTCCAATTCTGCCAATAGTAAGCAACTTTCAGTTCCAGATTTTTCTGGCTCAAAAGTTGTATCTTTGTACACTTAGTCCTGCACATTTCTGTGCAAAAGGATTGTTGGCAATTTAGAGTTAGGGGCTTGTGTTTTCTCTTTCTTTATGGTCCCAGTGGAAATAGTTAGAATAGTTACCGCAGATGAAAGCACAGCCCTGCTAGGGAGATTCCAACCTTCAAAGTGCATCATGAGGCACCAGTGTTGTTGGGGGTTACAGTGGTTCTAGGATCTTGGTATCTGGAAGAGAACTGAGGACAATGCACAAGGAAAAAGTGAAAGCAGAGATTCACTAGCAAAGACGTAATGCTCCTCAGGGGAGAAGTGGGCCAGTGAAAAGAACTCACTGACCAAAGAAGTCAGGTGTTGGAAGCTATGAGTGGTTTCTGCAGAGAGGAAATGGCTCTTTGAACTGACACAGTGATTTACTCCAATCAGGGCAAACCCCTCTCCTTTCTGTTAAACAGCATAATTTTTGCTCTTACATGGATCTTTGTGGAACTGTTATGGTGCCCAAAGCCTATTGGAAGAAGGGATTAAAACTACAATGCAAATGAGATTATAATTAATTACAATTAAGTTGGAGCTACTTTTGGGTGTTCAAATATGTTATAGAGTATGTTTCCCCAAGTACAACCTCGTTATGAAAGCCAGATAGACGTGTGTAGATTTGACAGAACTGTCCTGACACTCCACAAGTCTAATGCTCACGTTGCCCTCTTTCACTAGGATGGTCTAGTTGTTAGGACCAGGTACTCAGTGTAGTTTTGGAAAGCTAGTTTCCCCTTTTCCCCTCTGCCTCACAAAGACTTTCTTCTCCTTCCTGCCTCACCAGGAGACAGCGCCACATATAAGTGCTATATGAGTTAAGGGTTCGGCATATTAGGCGGCCTTCCCAGGGAGTCTGCTGGCGATGAGGTCAGCTGCCACTAAAGTGAATTAAAAACCCCACTTTCAAAAGTATGGGGAAATCAAACAAGTCATTAATTAAATCTCTACAGCAGATGAAATATCTTCTATGCTCTAGAGAATGAATCTTTGCTCTCCTTTAAGTTCATTATACCATTTAAAATTTCAACAGACTACTTGAGGAGCCACATTTTCTTCCTGTCTGCAAAGATTTAACAGTATAACTGTTGTATTGATGAAAGGTTCAACATTCAAAGGCCTGTAATTCTGGATGTTTCTGAGTTAACCAATGTGGTGAAGAATTCTGTAGCTTCACAGTCACATTTACAACTTCATTCCTGTGATTTCTTTTCAGCAGTTTTGCATATCTATTTCTGGAGGTCTGTACCTGCACTTACCAAATATATTCTACCTGAAGAAAAATACAAAATGTTTATCAGAGAAGAGGAATAATTATAAGATAATTTAAATTCAGTTCTACTTACTACAACATGAATGATTGATTCGATGAAGTCATATGTCTGATATTGATGTCCCAGGAACATGGAAGTATTACCCTCACTTACCACGATTAAAAAGTCATATATTTCCTGGGCGTGGTGTCTCTTGCCTGTAATCCCAGCACTCAGCAGGCAGAGACAGGAGGATTGCTGAGTTCGAGGCTTGCCTGGGCTATATAGTGAGCTCAGGGCCAGCTTGAACTACAAAGTGAGACCCTGTCTCAAAAAAAGTTATATATTTGTGGGAAAAATACATTTGTATTTATACTATTTTAAAAATTAGCTCTGAGGCCAGGAGTGGTGGCTCACGCCTGTAATCCCAGCACTTGGGAGGCAGAGACAGGAGGATTGCTGAGTTCAAGCTTGCCTGGGCTCCATAGTGAGCTCAGGGCCAGCCTGAACTGCAAAGCGAGACCCTGTCTCAAAAATTTAAAAAAAAAAAATTAGCTCTGAGGAAATCAGAAACAGGAAGAATGGTTTTGTTAATTTTTTTTGCACCAGTTGTAGATATTATCAGTTCTTATCAGAAATGTAATTTATTTTTATATTTTATTCAGTATAAATTATTAAACATGCATTTACTGAACACCTACTTGATATCAAGCACCTACTTTGTGCCAGAAGCCATGTTACACAGAGGGTAACCAGAGGACTATTGATAGTTCTGTGAAGGGACCTCTGACTGCTTCAGAATACCCAAAGATTATAGCAGATGCTTGGTTGATGTCACTTGAAAGTGGACACTGAAGGAGTGAGCGATCTACTAGTGAATGATGCTAAAAGCTGAAGTCACACACACTCCCACAGGAAAAGAGTAACTCCCCTTCTTCTGTTTAGTGAATAATAATTCTGTTCTTTCTTGATGTCTGACTTGAAGCCCCTCTCTAATTGATTTACAGATAAGAACAGTTGCTCATTATGTATCCTGAGTAACACTGATTTTGTGTCCTGCACCTTGTCCTGGCCCCATCAAGCCACAGAGCCTCGAATCTTTCCTTGAGTTGCCCTACAGAATTCTATCTGTCCTCAATGAGATCTCCCCCTGCATTCCTCACCGATGATTCTTCTGCAGTTTATTCTCTGTTCAGTTTGGGTGACTTAACGGCAACATGAATCCTCATCACTTGCCAATGTCATCTTCTCAACACAAAATGCCGCCAACTCCTCATCTTTCTACATGGAAATCTTACACATCCTCCAGGAAGGACTCAGATTGTGAGTGCCAGTCTGATGTAATTATCTTTCGGTTTGAGTTAGGGCAGGCCTTGGCTTGTCTTAATTTCATGTCATGTATTCCTTTCACTAATATGTTTTAACATTGGTGTACTTATTTTTGTGATTAATTTGTAAACTATTAAGCATGAAAAGGTCTATATCTCATTCATCAGTGGATTCCGTGTTCAACTACATGAAGAAAACACTTCTAGATCATAAATGTTCATTGAATTAAGAAGTAAGTGCAAATACCAGATCTTTTCTTTGATATGAGCAGCTGTAGATTTAAATGAGTTCTAGAATGTACGATAGTTTATGTAAAATAGGCAATTTCCAAAAGGAATTTGGTGTGGGAACATAAGAGGGGAAGGAATAAATATGATTCTGAAAGAAAATAAAAGAGCATTTATATAGGGGGTGGGTGGGTAAAGATGTGGGTAAAAAATGAGAATTAACTTGTGTCATATACTGGTACAAATTCCCCAATTTTGTGCATGATTGTGAGCTGTATATAAAAAATGGACCAATAAAGAATTAAATTTAAAAAAGAAGTAAGTGTAGGTCTCATCTTCCATCTTCCGATGCATGCTTATAGTGGAAGCGAGAGACTATATATACTTAAAGCCAGCTTTTGTAACTTCATCTGTGTAATATACTGAATATGAGGAGACACCAGAATAATCAAGCAATTTCACATAATAAATCACAGAAGCCAGTTATACCTCTTCCTGACAAACTCCTACTTGCACAACCACCGGAGAGTTGTGTTCTTTAAGGGCCATGCATTCTGTGAAACATGCTAGTGGAATCATCATGGAAAGAACTGTCTGTGAAGAAAAGTAAGTGCATCCCCTTCTCAGCCACACACTCAGCCCTGAAACCCTGTCTATGGCCTAATGAAATTCTGCTCATCTCAGTGAGAAGAACTGGCAATTAGTGTATCAAAAGAAGTAATGGAGTAGGGAAGCAAATCCATGTCTTTTCTAGATCCTTCCTCTGTCTCTCTGGCCCCTTTCTGCATCCTACTTTTGCAGCCAACATTTTCTGTTGAATGTATATTATACTGTTGCAAATAGTTACTAACTTGCTATACTACCCTTCTCAGTAAAATCGGTGCTTTAAAATATTATGTATAAAAGGACACTACCTAGAAATTAAGCCTCTGTTGGGATGGAATTAGAGTCTTGGCATCCACTGTGGACATGGTGATATAGCGTAGTATTAACTAGAGTCACATTGTTGTAGAATTTAAGAGATGAGTGAAACCAGTGGGTGAAACAGGAGGTTTTATTTAGATGGGTGTGGTTATTTGCATCACCAGATGCAAATCCAAAGGCTGAGTCCAAAATTTAAAGGATGGGCTCTAGTTATATATAGGTTGCTGAAGGAAGGTTGATCTAACTAAGAGGGTGAAACTCGTGGATGGACAGGCCAGTTACAAAAGTAGAAAAGTAGTTACTCAGTGACAGTTTGTGACTTAGTACATCTTAATGGCCTTGGGGTGAAGAAAAAGGAACTTCTTATAATAGCAGGATGTTGTGAAACTGTTATTTATAGGAACAAATTTGACAGGACAAAGAAGACTAAAGGAGAACTGCTTAGGTTGGAAAACTTGATTTTCTTTTTTTTCTTCTAAGTTTTGCTTCAAGATATGGTAAGAATAATAGTATTTCCAAAGCTGTTCAGAATATGAAATGAGATGTTGTTTCTGTCAAGACCTGGGAAGGATTCGAGCTTTTACTCTGACTTGCAGTCTAACAAAGCAGCCTCCCACAGTTTCTTGGCTGCTGACAGAAGGTGTAAGTCTCCTGACTCTGAGACAAAGGACTTTATTATTCAGAGCAGGAACAGTAGTCTGATTATTACAGTTCTCTTGTGCTGCTTCCCCAAACCCCATTTCCTACAGGGCCGCACGGAGAAGGCCGTGGAGCACCTGTGCACATAGTGGGTTGTGTTATAGACGACTAGTGAGTTCAGGAGATCTGAACCTTTTGTGATGGGGAGAAAGCATGTTTGTCCATTGCTCCAGAGTGAGGCGTTATGTTCACTAGACTGGTCAGGAACTGTGTGTGCTCTTTGTTATGCAAATGTGTTTGCTGTGCAAACATCTTGAAAACAGCGATCCAGAACAAAGGTAGTTGAAGACTGTGCTGGCAGATACGCAATAATGTGTCTGACCTATGGAGAATTCCCCTGTAACTTGAAAAATAATTTCAGTTTGCACAGTTTAGGATTCAGTAATTATAATGGTGAATAGGTGACAAGGTGACTCTATTTTCTTACCTCAAAAATGAATTGTTATTTTTGAAATAACAAAAACAAATAAATCATTATGTACTGCATATGTTTTGAAATTTGAAATAGGTAGTATTCATTCATGGGTAGCCAAACCAAGTAAGACAGCCTGAAAAGTGCTTTTGTTATTTTTTTCCAGAGTATGTAATGTCAGTACTAATTCTGTATTTCTAGTATACTCAGCATTGTATTCTTTTCTGGGGAAAATAAATAAACTGAGATTAACACTTATTCTTTGGAGACCTTGATCTTTCTTCCTCAAGGTATTGCTCACAGCTTTGGTACACAGAGCTGTGATTTGGTTCTTTTTTCTTGCATAGTGGATATGCTGTGCTCCATTTCCTTCTAAAAATAAACATGCACCTGGACATTTTGTTTCCAAAATGCCACTGAGTTTTTCCATTAAACGGAAATGTTCTGGAAATCTTACAAAAATAAGTCTTAGTTTTGTTATTAGAAGGATAATTTCAAAAGGAAATGGTGGGATGTGTTCATTTCTAAGGAGATCTGAGAAGCGAGTTCAGTCAAATCACAACGGAGCAGAGGGTCATGCTTCGTCTCTGAGCTCCCTCTTTTCTGTCCTTTGAGTTATTCTTCCCTTTGGATAGAAATCTGTTCTTCTCCTATCATGTTGCTCTCCTGTCTCCTGAAAACTTAATCCATTTGCTGCCAGCGTCCTGTACTAAACTTGGCACATAATATGAGCTCAGTAAACACTATTTGACTAAGAAATGAGGGGCCTCATATGTACTCCCTCCCAGACAATATTTGAATTTTAATAAAAATGGTGCTGTTTTGACAAAAAAAGAGGAACTAGAAGGATGAATTGCTAAGTGTTGACATTTTTTTTTTTTTGAGACAGGGTCTCGCTTTGTAGTTCAGGCTGGCCCTGAGCTCACTATGTAGCCCAGGCAAGCCTCGAACTCATCAATCCTCCTGTCTCTGCCTCCCAAGTGCTGGGATTACAGGCGTGAGCCACCACGCCTGGCACTGTGGTATGTGGTGCTGATTGCTGGTTGATTGTTGGTGGGCGTGAGTCTCCACGCCCAGCATTGTATATGGTTACCCGGGATCGAATTTAGGATCTTGCGCTTGTTAGGCAGGCGCCGGAACCACTGAGCTAACCCTCCGGCCCAAGTGTTGACATTTTGAAATTAATGAGAAACAGAGTTTGGGTATGAGAAGTTGGTTTGTGATTTTAGAGTTCTTGAAATTCTGTGACAAGATTGCTTTGTTTATATCAGGACATCATGTAAAGCTGTGCTACTTAAATGTAACATGCATATGAATAACTTGGGATCTTGAAAAATGCAAATTGTGACTCAGCAGGTCTGGTTGAGGCAGGTTTTATATTTCTACCAAACTCTTCTGTGATCTCAAGACTATTGGTCTACTGACAACATCAAACCAAGAGAACTTGGCTAAAGGAGGAGGCTTGGTATGGAGGAAGGAGAGGGGAGACTTCTGCAGTTCTTTGGCTTTCAGAGAGAAGGAAAGAGACAGAGAGAGAGAAACAGAGAGGGAGAGAAAGAGACAGAGAAGGACAGAGAGAGACAGAGAGTCAGAGACAGAAATTGAGAAGGAGCTACAGAGGCTTTACTTATTCTGGGACTCTCCCTAGTTGAACACTCTCCTCTCAGGTCCAGGAAAGTGTTTGAAGATAAAAGATCCAGATGAAAATCAGCGTCCATCGTGTGTGATGAGCTCACAGTACTCCCGCTCGGTGTGCGGCTCAGCTCAGGGCTCTGGAACAGAGGCAGATGCTCAGCAGCACCACTGTCACACAGAGGAGCCCACGCCCTGCCTGCACTCCTCCCGGGCAGCCCTCACAGCTGCCTACTCACTGGTTCCCAGGATGAAGAGAGTGTCACCTGAAGAGCAGACTGTCTGTTGCTTATAAATCACATTCCCAAGGGCTGAGGTCTGTGCCTAAGCGTCGAGCCAGCACAAAACAGGCCTGCTTGAGAGAAACCTGCCCCCATAACAGAGAGCTAGCTGGTCCTGTAATGTGTGACTTCCACACCTCGGTGACATCTCTGAGCTTACACAGCAGAGAGCAAAGAACATCCCAATGTATCCTCAATGTGTCCTCATGCCTCAGAGGGCTTTTTTCTAAAACTTAACAAACCAAACCAAAAAAAAAAAAAGCAAGACAAAAATCTACAGTAATTTCTGGGACTCTTGATTCAGATCAGTTCATCAGTTATTTGTTGGGGGCTTCTGATAACTAACCACAGTTGGTTCAAGGTGGACTGAGCCCTTTTCTCTTTGGACTCTAGACAGAGTCGTCCCCAGGACCCCAGCCAGCCTACAATTTCCCCTTATTTTCCTCCCCTTATTGTTCTCCTCACAAAAGACCAGTGTGCTCACCTTCACATCTACGCCAGTGATTCCTCCAGACTGGACTGCATGAGTGACTTCCTTCTACTCTCCCATACAGCGCTGTAAACTAACCTGACAAATAATTGTGCAATAATGTTTTGGTGAGAATAGTAAATGCCCCCTGTACACTTTTATGCAAATTATTTAGAGTGATGTTGCCCACAGAACACGGCTTGAGGGGGGCACTGGACCAGGAAGGTGGCTTTTTCTCTTATCCCACTGAACTTAGGTAAGTGCTGCCTGCCTGTGTAATCATCCAAAAACATGGCAAAGAAACACTCTTGCAGGGTCAAGACACGTAGGACCAGTGCTCTTTCTCCCTCTCTCTCTCTCTGTCTCTCTCTCCCTAATGAATTTTGGAATGGTACAACTGTAGATTTCATTTACACAAGCCTGTTTCCCCTCTTGAACCATGCAAGGTTTCCATATAATAAAAATACTGCACTGTATCAGACATTTCTATTCAGGGATGGATGAATACAAAGTTCTCTTGTCATGGTTTTTCTTCTTAAAAGGGAGCTTCTACACATAAAGTTAAAGGGTAAGTGATTGCTCACTAGCAGTGTGAGTTCAGAAGAGGCTATGGGATATGGTGAAGATGGAGGAGGCTTCATTTAGGCTGCAGCTTTGAGATTTTGGTTAACCCTTATGAAGCGTCCCCTTCTTTTCTTGTATCTTCTTTGTGACTTGTGGATGCCTCTGTTCTGCCTTTTAATTTCATGTTGGTGATAACCTTTCTGACTACTACCTCTTCAAAGAAGATAGTAATATTTTTGCAAAAGAAGAGGTTCTAAGATGGATCTGTAAGTGTATATTATAATGTCAGTGATCAAGTTTTTATTTTTTTGGAACAGTGGAGATAGCTGGGTATATATTCTTGATATTTCCTGTTAATATTAGGAGATAATGTGTTTGAGTTAAATTCATATGAAGCTAGGTGGTCACCAGTGAGAAATGATGTTTTCCACTTCCCATCCTCATTTCTTCCCACATCTCCAACTCCTTCCTTGATCCTGTGTCCTGGTTTCACAGAATTCTGTGGCACATAATGCCTCTCTTCTCCCTGACTAAACTTCCAGTGGGATCTCAGAACTTCCCATTTCCTCATGAGAGCTTCTTGCCAATGTGAGGCAAGCCACCAACTCTTTTTATTTATTTATTTGTTTATTTTGAGACAGAGTCTCGCTTTGTAGTTCAGGCTGGCCCTGAGCTCACTATGTAGCCCAGGCAGGCCTTGAGCTCAGCAATCCTCCTGCTTCTGCCGCCCGAATGCTGGGATTACAGGTGTGAGTCACCACGCCCAGCACTGTGGTATATAGTACTGATTGTTGAATCATATATTTTTTTCTTCTATTTTTTAAATTATTGTTTTATTATTTTTCTCCACTATTTTTTAAAAGAAAAACTATACTATTGGACAATAAAATCTAAGAACTAATCTTTATGTTCTGAAAATCTTACAAAAATAGAAGTTTAGCTGGGCATGGTGGCTCACACCTGTAATCCCAGCACTGCTGAGTTCGAGGCTTTCCTGGGCTACATAATGAGCTTTGTAGTTCACTACAAAGTGAGACCCTGTCTCAAAAAAAAAAAAAACTGGAAGTTTTAGTTTTGTTCTTGGGAGTAGTTCTATATACGGATAAACTGATCTTTATTCCAGAGGCCTAGAGAAAAGGGGTACAAGTTAGAGAGCAGGTTATGAAAAGAATGGAATCCTGGTTGTGGTGACGAGTATGCAGAAGAAAGCCTTGGGACAGAGAATTAGGGGAGGAAGAACCAGGCAATCTGGGACTTCACCATGATATCCAGTGCATTGTATCATGTGTCTCACTAGTGTGCTTCATGGAACGTGATGATTCTCTGCGAGACTGAAGTGTAGACAGCACAGCAATGTAGATTTTTTTCATATTCAAATACAAAACCAGTTGACATTAGAGATTGAAGTGAAATTAGTATTCCAAGATTTTATAATTTCCTTTTCATTTGACCTCTGTCTTGGTGATGAGATTTCATCTAAATCTCTCTGATTTCTCTGAAATATC
>PVIC010014606.1:0-36333 GCA_004025085.1 Thryonomys swinderianus | reverse complement strand
CAAATTTGGTATCAATTTACACTGAGTACCAAGTTCAAGGCAATTTTGGATTACATGGTGAGACCCTCACACACACACACACACACACACACACACTGGACATGGTGATAGACACCTATAATCCCAGCACCCTCAGAGGCCAGGACAGGAAGATTCCAAATTCTATCCTAGCCTGGACACATCAGCCACTTGGCCACACCCTTTCTCAAGTAAATAAAGAACTGGAGATATAACAGTGTCAGGGTCTTGGGTTCAGTCACCAGTACTGATGGATGGATGGATGGATGGATGGATGGATGGATGGATGGATGGATGGATGAGAAATATTGCCCCAGATCAGACACAGAAAATGGCAGAGCCGTGATTCATGGGGAAATCCTGCCCCCATGATCCACACTCCATTCCACCATGCAGTGCTACCTGCACTCTGCCTAATTTACCTTACTGTTCTATTAGAAGAGAGGACCTTCCAGGGCTGGAGATTTAGCTCAGTGGCTCCAGCACCTGCCTAGCAAGCGCAGGGTCCCTGTGGTGACTCAGACCCACCAGCGATCAGTACCACATACCACAATGCTGGGTGTGGTGGTTCACACCTATAATCCCAGCACTTGAGAGGAAGAGGCAGGAGGATTGCTGAGTTTGAGGTTTGCCTGGGCTACATAGTGAGCTCAGGGCCAGCCTGAACCACAAAGTGAGACCCTGTCTCAAAAAAAAAAAAAAACAGAGAGGGCCCTCCAAAGACATGACAGATGGTGTTCTCAGGCTTTGAGACAGGCTGTGTGAAACCATTATACCTTCCTGGCCTTGAGGAATGATTTGGTTTGCGCACCTGAGAGCACCTAGTTCTTTCTCATTTTGACTGTGGTAATGAACTGAAGAGGCTCCAAAGGACCCAAGGATTCTCTTGCTCTGTCAGCCTTGGAAACTAAGAAATCCCCTTGCATTTTACCAGCCAGGAAATTACTGGTAGGGTGTGCTTTTGCTCTCTCAGGATCCTCCTTTCCCTCTTCATGTACACATTTGTCTTTCTCCTCTTGCAGACCTGAATCTGCATCTCAGCACTGCCGCCAGCGGAGTGGGAGCCTCGAGTCCCAGTCCCACCTGCTCTCCGAGATGGACGAGAAGCCATTTTTCTCCCTCTCCAAATCCCAAAGAAGCAGCAGCACGGAGATCCTGGATGACGGCTCTTCCTACACAAGCCAGTCGAGCACAGAGTATTACTGCGTGACACCCGCGGCTGCTGCTGGACCCTATTACACCACCCAGACTCTGGACACACGAGCCAGGGGCCGGAGAAGGTCACGGAAACAGAATGTCGCTGCTTCCAGTTCAGGAAGCATGCCCAACCTGGCACAGAAGGAGGGCATGAGGAACGGGGTCCACTCAAAGGGTCAGGAGCCACCGTCCTACAGTTACTATATCTCTGGGTACACGCCATATGCAGAGTGTGACCTTTATTACAGCAGTGGCTACGTCTACGAGAATGACACCGAGGGACAGTACAGTGTCAATCCTTCCTACCGGTCCTCAGCCCACTATGGATACGACCGCCCTAGGGACTACAGCAGATCCTTCCATGAAGATGAGGTGGACCGTGTGCCCCACAACCCATATGCAACTCTGCGGCTGCCCAGGAAGGCTGCCGTGAAGTCCGAGCACATCACCAAAAACATCCACAAGGCCTTAGTTGCAGAGCACTTGCGTGGCTGGTACCAGCGGGCCTCTGGGCAGAAGGATCAGGGGCACAGCCCACAAACAAGCTTTGACTCTGACAGGGGATCTCAGAGATGCCTGGGGTTGGCTGGGTTGCAGGTCCCTCGTTCTCCAAGCAGCCGAGCATCCTCCTACTCTTCAGGTAAGGCGGTCGTGAGTGCACATGGCACCTGGAAGTACGTTCCATCAGTCACTAACCCAGTCCGCTCCTCTGCGGGTCACCCAAGGCTAGAGGAGCAGTCACTGTTCAGTTGGACCACAGTAAGAATTGCCAGTTTGAAAAGTTCTCCGAATTTCCAGAAACACAGGGCATATGAGTCTGATGAAGCAATGCATAGGTTCAAGTATAACATTTACTGAGTGCCTACTGTATGTGTTGCTATTTCTAGGTCATCCCCTGCTTTATTCTTCTAGGTCTTATGTTGAAAGCTACAGCTCTTAAATGTCCTTATGTCACTGAGGTCCGATATTTTAAAAGACTAGAGTAAACCCCTTGGGTAAGCAGAGAACATTAACATTATATGTAAATCCATCCCAGTCACCATGAAGATTCAATTAATCTGAAGATTCTTGAACACTCAGGAACTTGCATAAGGATTATCATAATTTGATGGGACTTGGCATTTTTTAATCACTGTTCTGAGTGCACTGCATATTTTACATCAGTATTCATGTAAATTTTGCTTGATAGTTGATGTAAGGAGTTTAGTAGAAGAGTTGTTCCCTTTGTATTGAGTCGGGTTGCTACCTCCGTGGACATTTGGGGACCATGCACTGCACACCCCACCTGCACTCAGTACTTTAGTAGAAAATGGGGTCAGGGGAGGGGTCTGCTTGTGGCTTCACAGATTCAGCGAAGAGTTTGAGAACTCAGTGTTGGAGCAGTTCCTGGCCTCCATGAGCTCAGGGTCTTTTTGCAAGCCAGAGGAATGTGTGAAACTTCAGCAAGCTTTAAAAAAATGAATGAAATCTCCAACTACACAAAACCCCGAGGTCAAGAGACCTGCCACCTTCCTTGAAGATGAGTTTAACTGAAGTTAACACTTCAGTCAGACATAGCACGGGCGACAGTCATCCCGAACTGTACCTTTAGACATTTCACAAGTGTTGACAGGAGGCATTTCCATGGAGATTTCTGTTTGGGTTCAACTCCTTTCTTGTTTGTGCAGACTTTGAACTTCCGCAAGGGCTGTCCTGTGTATGACCACATTGAACACATAAAAAGGCTCTTGTTATTTCTTGTTATTTGTGACTCTCATCTAGAGAAAGCCTTTTTCCCTCCTAAGATTCAGAGTGTTGCGTGGAAAACTACCACGGACCAAACCTGGGCCGAATACTTCCAGTACAAAGGCAAACATTAGGGTGGAGATGCTGTGAACAGTCATCAGGGTGTAGGGCGGGCAATGTCTGTGGAGGCACAGGTGTCACTTGGGAATCTCACTGGTGTCCAGGGCACAGATGAGAACTGACACTTCCCAGTTCAGACCTGGCACGAGCTTGGTGACATCACCAGGGTCTGGTCCCACAAACCTAGAATTGCTGCTTTCTTTCTGTTACTGGGGATTAAACCCAAGGCCTTTGGCACTGAGCTCTTGTATTGTTTTTTATTTTGAGACAGAGTCTCACATAAGTTACTGAGTTGCCCAAGTTGGGCTCAAACTTGTGGTCTTCCTGCCTCAGCATCCCAGAGCGCTGAAATTACAGGAATGCACCAACACACCCAGCTGGAGCTCCAGTTTTAAGTAGCTAAATGGACTCGATGCTTCCAGAAATCCCTTCTAGACTCTTCCTCAGCGCTGACTTCATTTTATGGCCAGAAAACTGAGTTATAATGGATGTATATATTCCTCTCGGAGAGATACATTTCCAACTCTTTGCCAGATCAGGGCTTTTTTAGTTCCTCCCAGCCAGGCTCTCTTAGAGTTGTGCTAGTAATAACTACAATTTGTTGGCAGCTCTCTGTACCATCTGACATCTTCAGCTTTTTTTTTTTTTTTTTTTTGAGACAGGGTCTCACTTTGTAGTTCAGGCTAGTCCTGAGCTCACTATGCAGCCCAGGCAAGCCTCAAACTCAGCAATCCTCCTGTCTCTGCCTCCCAAGTGTTGGGATTACAGGTGTGAGCCACCACGCCTGGCATTTGTGGTATGTGGTACTGATTGCTGGTGGCCATGATGACCAGTATTGTTGTATGTGGTTACTGGGGATCGAACCAGGGACCCTGCAGTTGCCAGGCAGGAGCCGAAACCACTGAGCCTAATCTCTGGCTCTAAAAGGTTTGGAGTCATCTAATTATTGTGAGCTTTATGTATCCTAATATTTGACAAAGTACAGCTTTCTCCGATTCATGGGGGGGGTTGTTTTGTTTTGCTTTGCTTTGTTTTGTTCTTTTGGGGGGTTTTTGGTGGGTGTTTTGTTTTGTTTTTTATGGTGGTACCAGGGATCGAACTTGGGCCCTTGTGTTTCCAAGGAAGGTGCAGTACCACTTGAACTAAATCCCGGCCCCCTTCAGCTCTCAGTGTAGGCAACAGCTCTATGATATGGTGATGCTATTGTTAGGGTTATTTACCACTCCTGTCTTGTAGCCTCAGCAGATCTGACTTAAGGAGTTTAAACGACCCTCCCCTAGCTCCAAAGCTAGTGAGTGTTGGATTGGGGCTTCTGTCCCAGCCACCACCCTCAGAGCCTCCACTTAGACTTCTGGAACATTTTTGGGAGCTCAGAGTGAATCTTCCATCTCTCAAAACCATATGGCACCCAGGGCTGCAGATGAGTATGTTTGTCCTCGGGTGGCAGCAGGTACTGAGTGTGTGAGAAGTAGGTCAGTAACCAGGAACAGGAAGAAGAGGCGCTCCGGAAGGGTTATAGTGCTGGTTTTGTGAGTCTTGGCATTGTGGCTGCCTTGTGCATCCCAGGCGTGGAGCAGGGCTGGATTTTAGAGAGGACAGCGAATGCCCAGTGATGAGGAATTCATCCAGCTTTGCTCCCTTATCTTGCTCCAGTTCTGCCCTCTGTGAAGCTAAGTCTCTCCTACCAGAATGCTTCCCAATACCACTCACCATCCCCATACCCCACCTTTGTTGAAGACAAAAGAAAAAATGTGCTTGATATTACAAGAGGCATGTGTTGCCTCTGGCTGAGGAAGAATCAAGTCTCAACAAGTCACTTATGGGTGCTTTTGCCCCAGACGCCTCTGCCAGACTCAAACTCATGGACTCTGTCATAACTAAACCTTTGTGTGTTCAGCTACCATGGCCTGGGTGCATAAACTTTCTTAATTTCTGAGATTCTTTTTTTGTTCTGTTTGTTTTTTAAATTATTTTTAATTGACAACACTGTCTTTTAATCAACCTTATTCCTTTGAATGATAATAATGATTATCCTTTAAGTGTTCACTTTGTATTAAGCATAGTGCTAAAAATGTCTATAATTATATCATTTAACCATCTCACACTTAGATAGAATATATTTGTGTGGTCATCCTCACTGTGCAAATGAAAAACCTGAAGCTTAAAGAAGCTGTTTGTCTAAGGCCTCTTGGCCATTACATCATCAAACTGGAAGTCCAAGTCCCGCCCCAATGGGAGGAGTAGCCTATAGTAGTTCAGCACAGGCAAGACTTGGATTTGATCCCCAGCACCAGCTCACAAACAAAAACCCAGTGTAGGCTCTTAACCTCTGCTCTGCACACAGTTTATATTGTACATCAAAATGACATGAACAGGTTTCACTTTGAATATTTCAACTAACATCTATTTTTCTTCTAGTGTCTTCGACAAATGCTTCTGGGAACTGGAGGACCCAAGTGACAGTAGGAGTCTGTGACTACGAGACTCCAGCACATTCTCCTTACACCAGCTGCTACAGCAGTGTCTATAGCGCTTTGCCCTCTCCAAGCAGGTGAGAAGCAGGGGTCACATTTGCCCCTGTCCAGTAGAACTCAGGGATCTCACCTTGCTTCATGAACACAAAATAATCTAGCTCAGGGGTTGATAAACCAGAGCATTGAGGCTGAACCGCACAGCTACCTGTTTGGTCAGTAAAGTTTTATTAGAAAATAGCCATCTGTATTCATTTATACATTCTCTGTGGCTGCTTTTGTGCCCTGTGGATAGAGCTACATAGCTATCATGGGCAGCACATGGCCAGCAAAGCCAAAAATATCACCCTGCAAGAAAAAATTGGCTGACTTCTGATATGTTCACATTGCATATTTTTCTTGGAATCTGTACATTAAATTCTGAGTCCAAAGATTTGTTGCTGGTTTTTTAAAAGATAGTACTTGAAACTGTATTACTTATGATGTTTGTCTAAGTCTTTTCTGGGGTCTTGCAGAAAAAACATCTCAGCTCCAGAAAGTCTGTTCATACCAATGTTCCATGTGGACAGTTGGTCAGCTTGATACCAGCCATTTGCTGCCTTTTATGTCTGAGCCCTGTGTGCACAGGGGAGCAACAGACGTGGCCAGCTGTCCTGTTTAAAGAGTAGCTCTTTGTAAACATTAGAGGACATACACAAGAATAATGTGTTAAACTGGATTTTTAAAAATTTTCACCAATACGTGATTTTTCACTTACAATGTTTTATACAAAAGAGGAATCAAGTTTGAAGATGTCCTTTCTCCCTCTTACTTTGTTATAAAATATAATCCACACCCACAGTGCCAGGAAATAGAACATTTTGACTACTTTAAGTCAGATTTCTATAGGCCGAGGAGACTTACACAGACTATAATGTATAAAGGAGTCTCTACTGGTAAACTGGAAGTACTAGAATTTCCTTATTAAGACATACATGGTTACAAACTAATTGGAAATATGCAGTCCCTTCACCTTGTTTTTCTCCACATTTAGTGAGTTTTTCTTGGCTTGAACTATTAAGCCAATTGTCTTGACTCAACAAAGGCTGTGCTCAAAATAGACTTTTCATGAAAATATACTTCAGAGGATGGCAGATGGCTTGGACTTGTGTAAATAATGCTTGGAAGTGAGTTAGGAGCAGGAACCAAAGTGACTGGCCCCCAATTTGGGACTGGATCTTTTCAGTGTAGTTCTCATCACTCTGTATGCTACATTTGCAAACTGTTTCCATGTTGGAACAGTTTGACTTTCCTTTTGGTTGACTCAGTGCATAAGACAGTTCTGCTATCTGTAACACTTCTTTCATGGAGCTCAAGAAGTGCTAATGAAATGAAGCATTTTTAGAGAAAAATCTCTTTTTACACCGAGTCTACATGTGCATTTCAGGCAGCCTAAGAGGGCTTGATAGAGAAGACTAATGACAGCAAGACATAATATACAGGCAGTCACAAGCTATTTCAGTGTGTGTGTTTGTGTGTGTGCACATGCATGCATTTTCCGCATGTGTACACACATGTGTGCACATGTATGGGTACATTTTAGAAAATAATACAGGAACAAAATAATAATTTAACCATAATTCCACCTTCCCAGAGATAGAAGCTACTAACATTTGACATATTTCCCTCATTTTTCTGCGTCCATATTTAACTTGATCATAATGGTCTCATAAATACAATTTGACATTTTTTGTTATATACAGAATTCTGCATCCCATTTCTTAAACTTAACATCACAACAAAAGCATGTTCCTATGTTTTCAAAAACTCTTTAAGCTTTATTTTATGGCCAATATTATACTCTAATGAATATACCATACTTTGTTTAAAACCAGCAGTTTTTGAACAATTGGTGGTTTTTAGGGTTTTTGCTTTGTTTTGTCTTTAGTTTTTTTGAGACAGGGTCTCACTTTGTAGTTCAGGCTAACGCTGAACTCACTAGGTAGCCCAGGCTAGCCTTCAACTCAAGGTAATCCTCCTGCCTCTGCCTCCCATGTGCTGGAAGCATGGGCATGAGCCACCACACCTGACCCAGTATTTTAATTTTTAATACCACTATTAACATCTTTGTGCAAAAATTTTGTCTGAATTCCAGATTCTTTCTTTAGAATTCATTTCAAAAGAAGAGGTAATGGGTTGAATTAAAACATCTCCTTTTTTGTTGTTCAATATTTGGAATTAAACCCATGAGCTCACACACTAGGCAAGTGCTTTACCCCTGAGCTACATCCTCAGACCTGTTTTATTTTTTATTTTGAGACAGGTTCTCACTAAAGCTGTCTGAGCTTGCCTCAATCTTGTGATCCTCCTACTTTAACCCCCAGGTAGCTGGGATTACAGATGGGCACCACTTGGCTGGTTTAGAAGTGTACTTTTAAAGTGCTTGTTTGCTAGAGAAAGATTTATCCACCCAGCCACAAAAGTCTATATCCGTTCTATAACTACCTGTTAGTCGCTTTTTTAGGATTTTAATTGTTATAATGTGATCAATTTATCTTAATTTATTAACAAAGAAAATATTATGAATCATCATTGTCATAAAGCTTTAGAAATTTGCTCCAAGATATTATTTATATAAACATTTGATTTTAAAAATAAGAGACAGTAAGTTTCAAGATACAGCTAAAAAGAACTAACTTTTACCCTTTAGCCAAAAGTTTGAATGCTTAGCAGTATGTTAACTGCTTTTATAAATAAATAAACAAATATGACTTAGATATTAAAGTATCTAGGACTCAATACTACAGAAAGCCATAAAATTTTACCAACAAAAAAATTCCAGGAACCAGGAATTTAGCTCACTGATTCCAGCATCTGCCTGGCAAGCACAAGGTCCCAAGTTTGATCCCCAGTACCACAAACCACAGTGCTGGGCATGATGGCTCATGCCCTTAATCCTAGAATTTGGGAGGCAGAGGCAGGATGATTTCTGTGAGTTCAAGGCCAGCTTGGGCTACATAGTGAGTTCAGGGCCAGCCTACACTACAAAGCGAGAACCTGCCTCAAAAAAAAAAAAAAAATCATCCCAGTATGATTGAGTATTCTTTTGTCATTGGCATGAACTTCTCAAAGTTAAAAAAAAAAAAATGTTGAGCTGAGGATTTATCTCAAGTGGTACTGCAACAACCTTAGACGCAATAAGGGCCCGGGTTCAATCCCCGATACCGCAAAAAAAAAAAAAAAAATGTTGAAATCTTTTATGGTGCTAAGTGTGTAGTGGAGTCAAATTTTTGGTTCGACTGTTGGTGCAAATTATATTTTCAAATTAACTTTTTTTCTTTCACTTCTGTTTTCCATTCCCTTTCCCTTTCCCTGCCTAACTCCACCTATTACTAGGCAAAATCAAGGGCTTCTGTCCCGGAGAATGATTATCTCTCCAGAAATGAGATCAGTTTTAAATTCTCTTTTGCTAAGTGTAGCCAGCTGTAGTAAGTACAGTCCCTGAAATGTGCGTGTTGCTTCGTGCATAGCAGTTTTGCTTGCTCTGATTGATAATATGAAGCTATGAAATCTGACTTTTATGTTACATCAAAACACTAAAAACCTGGGTTTATATAGTATTTCCAGCTCTTCTTCCAAGGCTTTTTAATCTCTTTTTAATCTTTTTACTAAAAGACTTTGAAATTTTAAATAGAACAGCAATCTACTAACCCTCTAACCTGTTCTAACCTACTATTACAACAGGGCAGGTTTGCTTAGCAGTATGTTAATTGTTTAAAAATAAATAAATATGGCCAGGCGTGGTGGCTCACACCTGTAATCCCAGCACTCGGGAGGCAGAGACAGGAGGATTGCTGAGTTCGAAGCTTGCCTAGGCTACATAGTGAGCTCAGAGCCAGCCCAAACTACAAAGGGATACCCTGTCTCAAATGAATAAATAAATAAGACTTAGAAATTAAAGTATCCAGGGCTTAATATACAGGAAGCCATAAAATTTTACCAACAAAAAAATTCATTCGAGGGACTAGGAATTTAGCTTAGTGGTTCCAGCATCTGCCTGGCAAGTGCAAGGCATTATAGGGTGCATTCATTTGAATATACCACCCAAATATGTCTATCATTTTTAAATGTCACACAATTTTCTAAGTCACTGCCAATTTAGACATAACTCATAAGCCATTGGGATGTAAAACATGTGCCCAGAAGCCCCTGATGCATTTAAATATATTTCTTTGTCCCTGAGAAAAGCATGTAGTACTTAATTGAAAGAATAAAATTTAGTTGTCAAAATGTACTTCTTAAAAAGTATAAAATATGACTACAGAACAAATTTTAAAATGAACATGTGTTGAAGAGTTTTTTCACTTTAGTTAGGAAACTAGCAGATTGGTTATGCTGGTTTGAAGGCATTCAAGGCAACCAAAGTAAGAATACTAGAATAAGATGATCAAATTGGATACTAAACCAGCCACCTTCCCACAAGGGCAATAAAACTGTCACCCATAATCTTTTCTACTAGATTGGAGTTACTTGTATTTCTTCCCAACAAAAAGGTACAAGTTAACATGTAACTTCATACAATCTAGGCCCTAGTCAGTGGTAAATGTAAATTAAACACAGGTTCTACCCCCTAGAGAATTAAATAATCCCCTTCTAGGCCTGTTAGATAATGTTCCAATATGACATGCCAGGAACATTCAGTTACATTTTGCATTATTTCAAGTTTTGGGAAATCCCTTAACCGTGTTTCTTACTAACATCTTTGAATGGAGTAGTCTTGGGATGGAGGAACAAAAATGACTACAAATTGTAACTTCCTGCTTCCCTTCCACAGGCCATACACAGAGACCGGGCACCTGGACAGCAGTGCAGATGGAGGCCAGCTGGAGGACGGCCTGGAGAGTAGTGAGCAGAGGCTCTTTTGGCATGAAGACTCAAAGCCTGGAACGTTAGTCTGAGGTACAACTGGACTCTGGACCTAGCACTGCGTTCTCACGCTCGTGTGCCTTGCAACACGTGTTCGTCTTCCCAGGAGGCTGTTGGCTTTAGGAACCTAAAGGCATCCACAGTTGCAGAAATGACTCGCATCACCCTAGAGAGGAGCCACACACTAAGCCCCAAGAGCCCCTGAACGAGGACATGCCTTCCGAACTCCAGGCACAAGCCCGACAGCGAGACTGACCCCGTGGAACCCCTGCCAGGGAAGGACTCAGTCCTCATCTGTAGCAAGCACTTTGGAAAGGAATGCACATTGTCAAGGCAAACCTCCACACTGGGAAAGTGCGTGCATGTGGGGTGTTCCATTGGAAGGAAGGGCGGATTTCAAAGCACAGTTCAGAACCATGACAGAAGGGAAACCAGAAGCTCCTCAGTCGTATTTTACCGACATGAGTTTCAGATTGTGAGCAGATGAAGAATAGCATGCTGTTTTACATGGACTTGGACGATTTAGGCAGTATTGGAAAAATACTTGAAAAGAAGTCAGATTTTCATGAAGTTCTGAATGAGTGTCAATGTTTTTAGGAGTTATAAAGAGTGATGTTTTTCATAAGCACCGTACTATGGGTCCTAGACAGACTTGCTGTAGCATCCTATAATATAACTTTATGGTAGCAGATTGGGGAAAATGAAGCAGCCCACTGATTAACAAACTCTGCTTGGGCTTTTCCGAGGTACTTTCTCTCTGAGTTCCTGCTTTCTCTTTCCACCACTTACATGGTGAGCTGATACTCAGGCTGGTCACTCTCTACCTTGGTTTCATTTGAAACAGTAGAGTGGTTGGGGAAAGTTGTCATCATCGTGAGTTTGAAAAAAGTATGTTACGGTGGTACAAAAAGGGGCCCAGCAACAACAACAAAGCCACGTAATTGTAAATGAATTGTGTGCCTTAAAATGGTGAATACTAGCTGGGCGTGGTGGCTCACGCCTGTAATCCCAGCACTCGGGAGGCAGAGACAGGAGGATTGCTGAGTTCGAGGCTTGCCTGGGCTACATAGTGAGCTCAGGGCCAGCCTGAACTACAAAGCGAGACCCTGTCTCAAAAAAATGGTGAACATTAGAAAATTAAGCATAACTGTCTGGGTTCCACAAGTAGTTGTGACTGACCAAGTGACAGGAACAACATTAGCATTTTTAAAAGACTCCGAGGGCTGGAGATTTAGCTCAGTGGTTCCGGCGCCTGCCTCACAAGCACAAGGTCCTGAGTTTGATCCCCGGTAACCACATACAATGCTGGGCGTGTTGACTCACGCCCACCAGCAATCAATACCACATACCACATACTACAGTGCCGGTTGTGGTGGCTCACACCTGTCATCCCAGCACTCGGGAGGCAGAGGCAGGAGGATTGCTGAGTTCAAGGCTTGCCTGGGCTACATAGTGAGCTCAGGGGCCAGCCTGAACTACAAAGCGAGACCCTGTCTCAAAAAAAAAAAAAAAAAGACTCCGAGCTGCAATGGATTGAATTATGAGGCTAGCACTACCTCATACTTTCCTTGGAAGAACTAAGGAGCTATGGTTTATTGTATGGTTTGTTTTTGTGTTTTTTTAGAACAAATTCTTTCTCTCTTCCAGATCAGTCTTTGTCATCTTGACTGCTTCAGAATTCCATGAAAGGTGCTCCTTACCCCATCCCCTTTTATAAAAGTTTCTTGTTCATATTGTGAATAGAGAAGTTTCTGAAGAGCTTTTTTGAACACCATTTTCTATCTGTATTCCAAAGCATGTAATATATACATAAAAATGATTTGTTAAACTGGTCCTTACTCATTTGTATCATTAGAAATGAAGTTTGGGAGAAAATTTTGGGAAAAAAAGCCACAAACAAAAAAGTAACTTATTCCTTTTTGCATATTTGTATAGCCTTCTAGAAACAGAAATGCCCTTTTGCATATTCTTTTACTGTTCTGACTTTTTCAGACCTATTATTTTTTTACGTAGGTCAATAAACTCAAGGTGTGCTACTGAAAACGTGTATGTATTCTTCCATTTATGTTTAGAAGTCCATGAAGCAGTTTAAGGGCTCCTCTTTAAGTAATGTGTGTGAGATGTCAGAGTTTTAATTATAATTACCATATTTTATTTCAAGACAGACTTTGTTCATATTTACATCTGAAAATAAGGTTCATCTTTTGTTGGGTGGCAGGTCCTAGTTGAACTGCAGTGTTTTTTCCTTTCTTAATTATACATAAAACAGTGCTGTGTCTTACAATAAAGTTGTTTTACAATTGAAATAGAGCAGTTTATTGCCTCCCTCCCTGAGGATGACTGATTTTTAGGCTTCCTAATATGAGGTTGTTGTTTACTTATAAAAATTCATTCATCCTACTTTTGCAGATTGGCTTAACAGGCCTTTTAAAATTCAAGAGAACACTTCATTTGACACTGTTGGATTCCTGTTCAGTGGATTCAGGTGGGAATTGAAATACAGGTAAAACTTACATGAATATTTTCGAACATGAAGTTTGCATGCTTCCTGTGCAAAACTGATAAGCTCAGAACTGCCAATATGACTCAAAAAAACCAGAGAGAACACAGCTCTAGAAAAAGAAGCTATAGTATGGTAAGGCTAGCAAAGCTGCCATACTCTTTGTTTTTGTTTTTTTTTTTGGTTTTTTTTTTTGAAAAAGTATCTATACATATTGGTACAAGTATGTTTATTAAAAATCCAAAAATGGCACATGGCTATAATTCCAGCTTTCTAAGAGGCTGAGGCAGGAGGATCACAAGTTGATCTCTTGCTGGAAAAGTTAGTGACTTGAAAAGATCCTGTCTTAAAATCAGGAGGAGGATATAACTCAATGCAAAGGCCCTGGCTCCAAGCCTTAGGAAAGCAAAAACAGAGCCACTTTTTCTCAAACAAAATATCCTGTACCATGATACACATCTTAAATCCAAACAAGAAATACATCAAATAAAAAAGTAATAGTGCTTTTGTAAGCCTAACCTGCCCCAGATAGAGCAAATGTAAATTTGTTATATATCAGCTTGGACATTTTCTGTGCATAAGTAATGCTTTAATCTCACATCATAGTACAAGTACAGTTATACAGCAGTTTTTTCGTAAGATATCATGGGCCTCATTCTATGTCAGCACATATTGATCTGCTTCAGAAAAATGTATGTTCTAGTTGCCTCACCATCCTTGATGTCTATTTTTTCTATCTTTGAAAAGAAATTCTTTAGAGCTCTTCCTTTTATTCATGGAAGCTTAAGTGTTATAGGCAATAGAGATCCTGGATGGTTTTAAACTATTAGTTTGGGGGCCGGAGATTGAGCTCAGTGGTTCTAACGCCTGCCTCACAAGTATAAGGTCCTGAGTTCCATCACCAGGAACCACATACAACAATGCTGGGCATGGTGACTCACACCCACCAGCAATCAGTACCACGTACCACAGTGCCTCTGCCAGTGCTGGGCGTGGTGGCTCGTGCCTGTAATCCCAGCACTCAGGAGGCAGAGGCAAGAGGTTTGCTGAGTTTGAGTCTTGCCTTGGCTACATAATGAGCTCAGGGCCAGCCTGAACTATAAAGCGAGACCCTGTCTCAAAAAAAAATATCTTAGTCCAGCAAATATACATGTTACCATCACAGATAACCACAATGAAGTAAGTATTGATTAGTTGCACTGAAACTGTTGATGGACCCTACCCCATTTTTGATTGTTCAGGAGCAGTATGATAGTATGAAATATAATATCCACTGCTTCAACACCCCAGAGGAGCTTAACTGGGGCGCAGCTCTGATGATTTTGATCTGCACTGCACCGGTCCAGTGGGGCATCTGGAAATACGTTTGAATCCTCCCGCTGATGGGGAAGTGCATTGAAGGGGAAGGAATATTAAGCTCACTGCACTGAGTGAGATGGTACCAAGCAACAGAGCTGACCACCCGAACTGCCCAGAGTAGCCCCCTTGGAGAAACCTTCTGGACCGGCTTGATGGGGTGCTATGCCTGCTTCTGTGGCATTGTGTTTTGAGACCCTGTCTCAAAAAAAAAAGATGGAAGACAAATGGGTTCTGTTTGCTCAAAGCTCATTGTCCACTTAGAAAGATGCAGAAGGAAAGCATTTGAATAGCTTAATGTGATTGTTAATGCTTGACAGCCAAGAGTGGAGAAAGGAAATAACTGGGGATGTGATTGATACCTGACTCTTGGGGCAAATGGTTCCCTTTGAGGAGGTGATGCTTAAGCCTAGGCTCAAGTTGGCTCAGGAAGATCCAAATGAGCAAAAAAACCACACTCTCTAGAGTTAAAGAGAACAACATGTGGCATTTGCCAAGGCTGTGAAGCCAGGAGAAGTGAGGCCACTTTCAGAAACTAACACAATATGAAGTTCAGTTGTTCTATATTCAAGAAATCGAGTAATACCAAAGGAAACTGCCATTTTTTAACTCTCCTGTGTTCTAGCAGGAGGTGGTGTTCACATGCACAGCCTCATCTAAACTTCCCTTGACTGTGGAAAAGAAGGATCCAGAGAGTAGTTCAGGAAGATCACTAGGCCTTGTGGTTATGTGATCACACATTAAATGGTAAAAATAAAATCCAGACCTGTGTCTGACTCCACATCTCATGCCCTTTACTGGCCATGACATTGCACAAAGAGCAATTAGTAAGCTGGGTGTACCAGTGCATTCCTGTAGGCCCACCTACTCAGGAGGCTGAGGCAGGAGGATGACCTGAGCCCAGCAGTTCCAGGCCAGCCTGGGCAGCATAGCAAGAACTTGTCTAAAAAATAAAAGTCACCACACATATTTGTCTTAAATGGATACTAGTGAAAATGAAAAAGGAAGGGAAGGAACAAACAGAAGACTTGCCTAAAGAGGGCTAGAAACTAGGTCAGCGGGGAAGAAAAAGCGGATAATGTAGGAGAGGCGGGTAACCAAAGTGTGCACTTCTGCTTAGAGATATTCCTTGACAAAGGACAAGTTACCTCTGCAAACTGGGAGGAGGAAAGAGCTGGGGTTTGAGCACATTCAGAAGCCTCCTGATGTAGTGTGTGAGTGTCATGGCACCTGCCCAGTTCCCTCCCAACACACACACACACACACACACACAAACACACATACCTATTTCAAGGACACCATTCAGTATGTGGTCCTCTCCTCAGCAGGATTCTAAGAGGATCAAAGACTGGAAAGCCAAGGTAGAAAAGGTGTCATCAGGGAACTGGCTGCTCATGGTTGGGAGGGGCATTCTAGCTGCCTTTCAATTATCCTGCATGAAGCCTTCCAGGGAGTTGATAGTGGGTGTCTGGCCAGACAGTAGCATCTTTATAAAGTAGTGGTTAGACCTGTGAGCTTTGAAGTCAGGCAGACCTGGAGACAGGCTGTCAGTCTTGAAATCTCTGCCAGCCTCCCAACTTGCTGCTGATACAAAGTAGGGTAAATCCCCTGACCTCCCGAGGCCTGAGTGGCCTCTTTTTTCCCAAGCACTGGAGATTGAACCCAAGGCCTTTGCACTGAGGTCTATCCCCAGTTCTTCCCTCGCTTTTGCATACAGGATCTCAATAAGTTGCAAAATTGCCAGGGCTGGTTTCAAGCTTGGGATCCTGTCGCCTCAGACCCCAGAGCACTGGGATTACAGTGCCACCACTCTGGCCTCAGTTTCCTCTTTAGTGCCCACCTATCAGGGCACTGTGTGGTCACACAAGCTCATGCATGCAGCCAACACAACAGGTTTCTCCTAGGTGTTTCATACTTGAAACTACTAACCTCGCAGGAGTAAAAAAACGTCTGTAAGGGATACGAACACTGAACATGATATAGAAGGCTGAGGTTTCTGCATCAGCTGAGCCACTGAAATGACAATATTAGAAATAAAGCATTCATACACTAAAGGCTGATTTGTGTCGGGCACCATTATTGGCTCTGGGAATTTTTTTTCTTTAATCCATACCAAAAGTTTGTCATTATTAATCCTAAACAGAAGCTCAAGGAGGTTCAGCTGTTTGCACAAGTTTACAGTGAGATGGTGTGAAGGGCTGGATTCCAATTCACATGTACAAAAGAGACTTATTCCTGCTGTCTGGAGTCTGCTGTCCCACCAGGGGGAAGGCTTTTCCTGCCCCTTCAGCCACAGCTCTCCAAAAAGGCCCTAAGTAGGAGCAGGGTCACTTGCCAGAACCTGAGAGGGAGCCTTCCTTCCCCTGGTCACAGCCCTGCAGAAGAATGTAAAGAAGTTTGCCAGGGCCAGACATGGTGGCTCATGCCTGTAATCCCAGCATTCAGGAGGCAGAGACAGGAGGATTGCTGAGTTCAAGGCTTACCTGGACTACATAGTGAGCTCAGAGCCAGCCTGAACTACAAAGTGAGACCCTGTCTCAAAAAAAAATCTATAGCCGGGCGTGGTGGTTCACGCTTGTAATCCCAGCACTCGGGAGGCAGAGACAGGAGGATTGCTGAGTTCCAGGCTTGCCTGAACTACATAGTGAGCTCAGAGCCAGCCTGAACTACAGAGCGAGACCCTGTCTCAAAAAAAAAAAAAGAATAAAAAAAATCTATAAAAAAAAAGAAGTATGTCAGATTCAGCCAGTGAAAATGAGCTGTCACTTCAATTTGAAAAAATAACTCTCCCTACCACATTTTTGTAATTTACTTTTTAAAAGTAAAACTCTTGGCATCCTGGAGAAAAAAATGTATACAGGATATAAAGCCAACTCATTAAATAAGGTCGTATCCTGTACATCAAGGATGCTGGGCAAACCTGCTTGCCAGGGCTCTGCCCAAGGAGCAGGTGGAACTATATCTCAGGGTTGAGAAGCCCTGGGAGTCAGAGGGGTCCTACAAAGAGCAGTGTGTCCTGTGGAGAGGGGGCCATATCCAGTCTCAGCGTCGGTCTTTAGAACAGAATCCTGCAGGTTGGGCCTGGGTTGGCCTGTGAGCACACAGGAAGTGTGGAGTCCTGGGAGAGGAGTCCTGAGAAAATCTACCAGGATAGAATTCCGGAGCTTACTAAATTGGTTAATGATGACCCCTAGAGGCCTTCCTGGGTTATTGTGGCCAGGAGTTTCTGACGGTTGAGCCAGTCTGAACGGACTGGGTTAGTACCGTCTACACAAAGTTATAGTAGCTTTGCACAAAACGAATCAACTTCAGTCTCTAAATCCCAAAGAGTTTTATGTACTAGCTCTCTTTTGGGGAAGTCGTTTAGGTTTTTTAAAGTATCTTTTTTTTTTTTTTTGTAAGACAGGGTCTCACTTTGTAGTTCAGGCTGGCCCTGAGCTCAGTATGTAGTCCAGGCAAGCCTCGAACTCACAGGTATCCTCTTGCCTCTGCCTCCCAAGTACTGGGATTACAGGATTGAGCCACCATGCCCAGCATTGTACTATGTGGTTACTGGAATCGAACTTGGGACCTTGTGCTCCAAAGGCAGATAGCAGAACCACTGAGCTAAATCCCCAGCCCCTAAAATATCTTTTTTTTTTTTTTTTTTTTTGAGACAGGGTCTCGCTGTGTAGTTCAGGCTGGCCCTGAGCTCACTATACAGCCCAAATTAGCCTTGAACTTACAGCAATCCTCCTGCCTCTGCTCCCTAAGTGCTATGATTACAGGCATGAGCTATCACACCCAGCATTCTGCTATATGGTACTGATTGCTGGTGGGTGTGGTATGTGGCTTCCAGGGATCGAACTCAGGGCCTTGTGCTTGTAAAAACAGATGCCAGGACCACTGAGCTAAATCCCCAGCCCCCTAAAGTATCATTTTGTTTTGTTTTTGTTTTTGTTTTTTTTTGAGACAGGGTCTCGCTTTGTACTTCAGGCTGGCTCTGAGCTCACTATGTAGCCCAGGCAAACCTCGAACCCAGCAAACCTCCTGTCTCTGCCTCCCGAGTACTGGGATTACAGGCATGAGCCACCACGCCCAGGACTGTGGTATGTGGTACTGATGGCTGGTGGGCGTGAGTCTCCACGCCCAGCATTGTATGTGGTTACCGGGATCGAATGTAGGGCTTTGCGCTTGTGAGGCAGGCTCTGGAACTACTGAGCTAAATCTCCAGCCCTAAAGTATCATTTTTTTAAAAGTGGAAATTTCATAGAATTTTAAGTACATCAGGAGTTTAGCGCAATGCTTGACTGGGATAAAGTAAATTCATAAAATTGTTTGTTGCCATTTTTTTCTTTCAGTACTGAGGATGGATGTGCTACCAGCCATTTTCAGTTTTTATTTATTGTTATTTTTGGTTTTTTAGAGAGGGTCTCACTATGCAGCATAGACTGACCTCAATTTACCTCTATCCTCCTGACTCAGCCTCCCGAGTGCAGGGATGATAGATGTGTGCCATCACTCCAGGCCATTTTTATCTTTCTAATCAGGGTCTCATTAATTGTCCAGGGAGGTCTTGAAATTTCAGCCTTCCTGCTCCGGCTCCCAAGCAGCTGGGATTAATTATAGGCATGTGGCACTGGCTTGTTGTCATTTGTGTGCAGGGCTGTGGGCACACATGTGCACTCGGGATCAGACGTAGGGCCTTCACACTGAGCTACATCCTCAGCTCTTCTAATTTTCAGATAGGATTTCCTTACCTGGCTAAGTTGCCCAAGCTGGGCTCAACCTTCAAGCCATGAGGGGCTGGGATTACAGATGCACCACTGTGCCCAGTTTGTCATCACTTTTATTTCTAACACGACACTGCAAGTGTCTAATCAGGATATTTAAAGGCTAAAGATATAAAAAGTCTACTCATGATTTTTAAGAGTACTAAATTTAAAGTAAAAATTGAATATTAAATATTGCTACTTAGTAGTCATTGGATGGCAAGGCAAAAAATCAGGGTGGCCCAAGGCACTTTCTCCATACTAAAACTGGTGGGGTCCCAGTCCAGTTGCTGCGTAACATGCAATCTGAGGAAATCTAAATGGGCCAGTGAGCATTACCCATCTCTCCTCAGCCTCAGACCCCAGGAGACCCTCCTGCCCCGTCCCCCTGCTGAGGACCAGGAACCCCCAGAACCACCGCAGCACAGCTCCCGGGTCACTTCAGCAAACTGAGCCCGGAAGCAGCTCCAGGCCAGAGTGATTCCACAGCTCGTGCTTTTCCTTCTCACCTGTTGGCAGTTTTTGGCAAACAAGTGAGGCTTTTGTAGTGGACATTGGGAAATGACAAGAAAGTGTTCAAATGGGAAGGGGAATGAGGGAGGGGGGAGAAAGGAAGGAAAGGCAAGAAAAAGTGGAAACAGAAGGGAAAATGGAAACAAATTTGTTGTACATGGGATGAGGGGGCTTGGAGAGGGGAATGAGATAAAATAAAATTTATTAAAAAAAATAAGTCAGGAGGCCAGAGATTTAGCTTAGTGGTTTTGGTGCCTCCCTAGCAAGCCCAAGGTCCCTGGTTCGATCCCAGTAACCACATACAACAATACCGGGCATGGTGACTCATGCCCACCAGCAACCAGTACCACATACCACAGTACCAGGCATGGTGGTTCATACCTATAATCCCAGCACTGGGGAGGCAGATGCAGGAGGATTGCTGAGTTGGAGGCTTGCCTGGGCTACCTAATAAGCTCAGGGCCAACCTAAACTACAAAGACCTGTCTCAAAAAAAAAAGAAGTCAGGCCTTTTCTATCCCAGGGATGACTTTTAGTGTGCATATGTCCCATGTATGTCTTTTATTTTATTCAACAAAGTCCTACTCTCCCATGATACCCAGGAAAAGAAACAATTTGATAAAGAGGGCTCACAGTTTTAAAATGGTATGGTCTCGACAGCTTGGGGCTGCCATTTCTATACTGAACACAGATCAGAGATAGTAAATGGCTTTAACAGAGTAACTTGGCCAGAAAAATATTGAAAGTTGGTTTAGTGTCTTAGTTACTTTACTCTCGGGAAGTGAAGCAAAATAACCAACACCCAAAGTTAAAGGGAAAAAGACTTCCTTGGCTTACAGTTCATAGAGGCTTCAGTCCGTGATCGTCTGCCTCCACAGCAGGGTAGGCAGAGGGGCAATAGGTCATAGTGACTGAAACGGCAAAAGCAACAAGACACCTTATCAGCCTCTTTCTGTCCCTTTTATCCCAACCAGACTACCAGAATTAGGGTGGTGCCAAACCAATCACTCACGTGTAATGGTTTAGTAATCACATGACTTTAACCCCAGCATCACGCACTCCGGACTCAGCCACCTATGAAAAAGAAAGCCCCTCCCCATCTGCATGAGGCTTTAGGGGCACCTAAACACAAGCCACAGCGCTTAGTATCTTTCGCCTATGGGGTAAGTAAGCTTCACTTGGTTTTACCTGTGCCTCTTCGTGGCCCTTGCTGAGATACTTGGGTAGAAAAAAATGACAAGTCTGAGTTGGAATCAAACAAAGAAAATGCTCACAGGTGTTCTGTGTTGCCTTTCAAATGTTGTGTGATATTCTGTGATCTCTGGCTCTGAGCGACATAAATTATTTCTCTGGCAGAACAATACTCCGAACCCCAATGATCTGCTTCCATTTGTAATGCAATGAAAATGATGGAGAACATGTGAAATCTGTTCTTTAACAAGACTAGTAATCATGATGCCCACCTGGAGCTGAAACATGAGCAAGTTTCAACCCCTTGGAGCTCAGTAAATTAAATATATTGTCAGCAATTATTTCTCCTAATAACACTGCTGCCCACAGATGGAGAAGGGGAAGATATTTCAAGGCTAGTCTAAATGTTACCTACTATTTGAGAAAAATATAAGGGATTTTTTTTTAATTACAGGAGAGAAATATGTTAAAGTATGTTCAGTGAATTTTTAGGAGATTGTGTGATTTGAAAATGCATTTCAATTTCAGATTCGTCGCTTCTCTCTCCAGAGAGACTTTTCCAGGTTTCTCCCGATGAGCAGATCCCGCCCAGGCCGCTAACCACCACTTCGTACCATTACCGATTTCCGGATTACAGGTGTGTGTGAGATTGCCGGCGCTCACCAGACTTCTCCACTACACTGGAACCTCTTCAAAACCAGGACCGTGTCGTATTTAGACACATGTTCCATTGAGACGTAGGGTCTCCAGCCAGTTCCCCACACAGTGAGCGCTTGTGCCGTTGTCTGCCACAGTCATGCTGTATTTGTTGGCTAGGGCTGCTGTGCACAAAGCTTTGTACGTGAGTGACTTTACAGAAATCTCGCCTCGGGGTCTGGGAGCCAAGCTGGGGCAGACCCTCCTGAAGCCGGGAGACAGGCCACGTCCGCACCCTGTCCTGGCTCCTGGGGAAACCTGCCCTCCTTGTTGTCACCTGAGCCCGCTCAGCCCTGCATTACAGGTACAGGGTGTTACACCCTCACCTAGTCCCTTGGTTTGTAAAGCTCGAGCTGTCTGCAGACCTCAAGCCTCAGTAATGTTGCAGAGCACAACCAGGAAACCTGCAGGACACCACAGCTTATTTTTGTATTTTGGAGACAAGGTCTCACCATGAAGTTGAGGCTGGCCTTCAACTCACTATGCAGCCTAGGCTGGCCTCAACCTGCCTTAATACTCCTGCCTCAGCCTCCTGAGTGCTGGGATTCTAGAAATATGCCACCAACCACAAAAGTTCTTATTTTAGATATCAGGTTGTTGTGCACTGAGACAGCACAGCGGCCCGAGAAAATCAGTGCAGATTCTCCAGATTGTAGCACCTCCAGGAGTGAAACCCAACTTGACATAAAAACAGCCATTTTGTTAAAGACCTCCACTTGTGTCCTCTAACCTCCCTGTAAACCCAGAGCTTGTCTCTTTGGGAACTGTCCACCCAGCCGATGCACCCAGCCACAGATTGTATGTTTTTGGAATGTACTATTCTGTTTTTTTCTTTTTCTTTTATTTTGAGACAGGGTCTCACTTTGTAGTTCAGGCTGGCTCTGAGCTCACTATGTAGCCCAGGTAAACCTGGAATTCAGCAATCCTCCTGGGATTACAGGCATGAGCCACCATGCCCGGCATTGTGGTATGTGGTACTGATTGCTGGTAGGCATGAGTCACCATGCCTGGTATTGTTGTATGTGGTTACCGGGATGTAACCAGGGACTATGCACTTGCTAGGCAGACACTGGAACCACTGAGCCAAATCTCTGGCCCAGAATGTACTGTTCCAAAGTAACCAGTGATCTTATCATTGCTGTTAGCTTCTGTAACGACTTGCTTCTGCACTTAAATAGAATGATCTAGTCAGTTCTGCATAGAAACTTCCTGGTAACAGATGGGGGGCAGTAGATTTTGCTTTTAAATACTGTGCCCCAGTCTACCTCTGCGCCTTCCTCCTATGGAGGGATGGCCCTCAGCCGAGTAATACAGCTCTTGGTTGGACTTTAAGATCATGTAGAGTCCTGAGAGATTGTCTCGGTAGGACTCAGTCCCAACACAGGGAACAGGCTTTGTGGAGTAGCAGGCAGCCAGAGTCACCTGCACCTCTTAATGCTCATTTCCTCCTCTCAGTCTCTGTCTCTGATGTGGAGAATTGACTTTCCAACTGGTAGATGCAATGCTTACAACACCAGGTGTGACAGTGCTCAGATGTGTGTGTGTGTGTGTGTGTGTGTGTAGCATCTTTGGACTCCCTGGGAAAGTACTGCAGGCTTTGCATAAAGTAAAGAAGCCCACAGGGCTGGGGTGTAGCTCAGTGATACAGTGTTTGCCAAGCACGAACAAGGCCCTAGGTGAGGTCCGCAGCACACCTTCCAAATACCAATAAAAACCAAACAAAGAGTTAGCATACGGCCTGACTCCAGCAGAATGAAGCTTGCCTCTCCAAGATTCCCAGCCACCACCTCCACTGCCTTCCCATTGACAGTCACTTGCTCCTTTCTCCCCAGATCTGAAGACCTCATTTTGCCATCTCATTAAGACAGGCATCACATTTGTCAGGTTTTGGTAAGCCATGAGTGTCCATGACGGTGAACTGTTCACATTCCCACCCACTATAAAGCAGTAGAGGCTCTGTCCGGTGATGAGCAGGGAAGCCAAGGGCCAGAGCAGCTGGGTCAAGGCACTTAACACGTCACTGACACACACCTTGTGATTCTGTCTTTCCCCTTCCGTGGTTTCCAAGTCACACCTGTGCTGAAAATGGTTCCCAGGATGGGGACATAGCTCAGCACCAGAAGATGGGTTTAGCAAGTGCAGCCCTGGATTCACTGAATTTCCCAGCACCAAAGTAGGAGAAGATGGAAGAGGAAGAAGAAGAAAAGAACAAAGTTTTTATGCTACAACACAGATAGACCCTGAGATGTTATGCTGGGTCAGATGAGCCAAACACAAGAGGACAAATACATGTTATGCTTTCACTTACCTGAAATATCTAGAATAGGTAAATTCAAAGATAAAAAGTAAGTTAGACACTGCTGTGGGCTGGGGACTGGGGAAGGATGGGAAATTAATTTGTTTTGTTTTGTTTTGTTTTTGTTTTGAGACAGGGTCTCGCTTTGTAGTTCAGGCTGGCCCCAGAAATTAATTCTTAACAGTGAGAATTTCTGTCTTAAAAAAATTGGGATAGTTGGGCCGGAGGGTTAGCTCAGTGGTTCCGGTGTCTGGCCGGAGGGTTAGCTCAGTGGTTCCGGTGTCTGCCTCGCAAGCACAAGGTCCTGAGTTCGATCCCCGGAAACCACATACAATGCTGGGTGTGGTGACTCACACCCACCAGCAATCAATACCACATACCACAGTGCTGGGTGTGGTGGTGCACACCTGTAATCCCAGCACTCGGGAGGCAGAGACAGGAGGATTGCTGAGTTTGAGGCTTGCCTGGGCTACATAGTGAGCTCAGAGCCAGCCTGAAGTACAAAGCAAGACCCTATCTCAAAAAAAAAAAAAAAAAATTGGGATAGTGGGCCGGAGATTTAGCTCAATGGTTCCGGTGCCTGCCTTGCAAGTGCAAGGTCCTGAATTCAATCCCGGTGACCACATACAATGCTGGGTGTGGTGATTCATGCCCACTAGCCATCAATACCACATACCACAGTGCTGGGTGTAGTGGCTCACGCCTGTAATCCCAGCACTTGGGAGGCAGAGGCAGGATTGCTGAGTTCGAGGCTTGCCTAGGCTAGTGAGCTCAGGGCCAGCCTGAACTACAAAGCAAGACCCCGTCTCAAAAAAAAAAAAAAATTGGAATAGTAATGATTGTTGAAATGCATGATGAATGTAATTAATGTCACTATATTGTATTCTTGTTTGTGCTGGGATTACAAGTGTGCGCCACCACACCTGGCTTGTATTCTTAAAAGTAGTTAAAATGGTAAATTTTATGCCATATGTACTTCTCTGGATTTAGGAAAAAAGCAGGAAAGCACAGTTCTTTCTTGTCTGGATCACTAGGTCTCATGCCTGAGGTCACTGACTGCATGTTTAGCTTCCTGCTTAAACTTTAAGGACTGGGGTCACCACAGTCACACTCCTCACACCCCCACTCTCTCTAGCAGCAGTGGAAGGGTGCCCAAGACACCAGGCACCAGTTTCTCTTTATTTGATTTTTCACCTGCTCTCCATTTGTTTATTAACCGTTTATTACCTACATGGTACAATAAAATAAAAACTACGGTGAATGCTTAAATTGAAAACAAATTTATTACTGTAAAAGATAAATTATATTTATCCATCTTCTTAATTCCCCTCCCTTTCTTGAAGGACACATGTCCCATGCCACTTCCTGAAACAGCTCTGGAAGTTGTCTTTATGAGGAATAATGAAAAAAATACACAATGCGTGCTGCTGCTGCTGAATGCCTCCAAACAGGAAGGCAGGCTGCTAAAATATTATGACACACCTTTGTCCATCTTACTCACCAGATGTGGTACTGTGTGATTTCTGGACCTTTCTCAAAGTCAAAGTGACCATGAAAGGTCAGTGTTTTGAACTGATTCTGGACACTGAAGGAGCCACGACAGCACAATGAAAGACCCCCATGAAAGAGGACTTCCAGAACTGCTTCGGAATGTGAGAACAACAGTAGGATAATTGTGTGTAAAGTGAAGTATTTTGAGGAAGATCAATGCCAGTGTGTCTTTTACTTGATAAGTTTTTACAGTTTAACTATTCACTGTGTTTTTAAAATGATACTTTGTATAATGTGCAGGCCAGTGGGAACACCCCAAAGCTCCATCCCCTAGAAATGTGCAGCCTTCGCCCAGGGCTTGGTCCATTCACGTGGGTAACTGTGATACACGGTACAAGGTGATCGGATCAGAGACGTAATAGGAGACGGGACGTGGGTGACCAGTGCAGCCACAGGTCGCAGTGGAGTCCAGAAGTCTTCTTAAAGGAAGCAATCTCTCACTCTGCATGTTGCTGTTACTTTGTTGAATTTGAGAAGCAGAAGCAGAAGTATTACTTTTCTCCTCCTCCTCTTCTTCCTCACCAGGTATCAGGGAGTACTGGGGGGTAGCTGTTGGCGAGTGGAGTTGGCAGAGAACTATTGAGGGCATCAGAGTGGCTCGCAGCCAGGCCCAGGGCCGCAGGGCCACCCTTGCTGTAACAGATCCTTTATCATGAGATAACCCCAGCACATCAGCCTAAAAGAATCATGATTGCCTTAAAATCAGAAAGGAAAGATACCTTGGGGCCAGCAAGCAGCACGTACATGGTTCCTGCCCTGTGTACTTCTGTTTTTCTTCTTTTGGGGGACTGGAAGAGGAGATTGGGAAATTAAACAGTAAGTTAAATGTGGGAAATAGAGAAAGATCTTTGTGTATGCAAGTGTCCATCTGAGCCATACGCAGAACAAAACCATAAACAAAAACAAAAAATGTTATTTAGAGGCTGTGTGCTAGGGTGAGAAAGGACTTCAAGGTCACTTTCTCACCCTCTGGTCCTTATTAGAAATAATAACAATAATACCTAACAGTAGTTAAGCTCTTGCAAAGTGCTAGGTTTCTCATCAGTTCATCCTCACAGAATGCTCAGGCAGGAAGTACTATCATTACTTCCATTTTGTAGATAAACAAACTGGTATTTTACTGGATTATGTGCTTGAGGTCATTTTCCTCCTCTTTCTAATGGGAATGAGGAAGCTGATCTTGTTGTGAAAAATAGATAGGGAATGTGCATGTCTAGTAGGAACAGAGTAGATGATCTATGCTTGCTGGTTCTCCCCCCCGGGACTAATGCCACTGGGCCACTTTAGAAATGAGCCTCATCTCAAAGATCCCCTTTGGTTACTTAAGTAACCAATATCCTTTGGCTAATGTTCAGTTTGGAAAAGCCCCACGAAACTCATGTTATTAACAAGCTAAAGTTTCTGGTTCTCTCTAATACAAGGACCTTGATAACCAAAGGGTAATTTATAGATGAGATACATAAATCATGCAAGACTAGCAGTAGAAGTTCAGCTTTCCAAGAGCTCTTGGCTGGACATTTGCTGAGGGTCTGGCTGAGCCTCAACTGAGGAATAAGCTTTGGGCTGGACATCTACCAAGGATCTCCACAGGATATAAAATCTTTAGCCCAGTATCTCAGTTGGGGCAGTATTGCAAGTTACCATGGTGTAGACTGGCAGAGTAACCAGACACTGGAGGAGAAAGAAAATAGTTCCAAACGTGGTGACACTAGATTCTAACCAACCTCACTTTTTTTTCTTTTTGGAGACAGGGTCTCACTTCATAGTTCAGCCTTCCCCTGAGCTCACTATGTAGCCCAGGCAAGCCTGGAACTCAGCAATCCTCCTGCCTCTGCCTCCTGAGTGGTGGGATTACAGATGTAAGCCACCACACCCGGTCAACCTGATATTTTTAACAAGTAGAATAGCTCAAATCCTGCCCTCTGCCCTTACTTTTATTAGTAATTTTGTTCATTCATAAGGCAACAATTATCCCTTCTTTAACATAATCTGTAAAAAGACTGCATGTTTGTCTAGTGAAACAGACCAATACTTGAACATTTTTCAGCAACTGTTTTTTAATATAGGCTGTTCTTGAATCTAAACAGAGTTGAGCTGGAGAAAACAAATTTGTAGGCTCACTGGTTTTCTAAATTCATACCAAATATGAAGAAAGACTGCTATATGGTGGCTGACCAAACAGGACACAGACAGACTCTCTATTTGGCTTTAAAATAGTACTCTAGGCTGCATACTTACTTCTATGTATGCTTAGCACTAGTACAGAAGTAAATGATACTAAGTTCCAGGGGTGTAAATGTTACTAGTTTTCAACAAACAGTTCCTAAAGACACTAATAACTGTTTTCATGATTGTGAATTCTACAGTCCCCTGTGAGGGCCCTGGTCTCTCTAGTTTTGGTCTTTGGTATATTTTTCACTTCTGTGCAAATCTAAGAGGGAACAGTATATGATCTGTTCTAGTCTAAGACACAGGTATTGGGAGAAATCTCACATACGGGTCTTTGCCTAAGTTCCTGGTTTACATGGAGGGTGCGCACTGAGGGAAACTTCCACGCTTCTCTGCTCATCAGTGTCCGCTGGTGTCTCAGTAGCCTTTGCATTTCGGATCAGACTATCCCATGCATTGCAGAATGTTTAGTGCCATCTTTGGCCTCACCCTGTGGATGCCAGAGCCATCCTTTGCCATCTGGGATACCTGAAAATGTTTCTGCTCATTGCCAGGTGTTCCCTGGGGAGGCGAGCCTTAACCCAACACAGAGAAGCACTGCTGTAAGGGAAGTTTCTTATGGAACAGGAGACAATCTGACCTCCGTGGGGACAGCCTAACTTCCAGCAGGCTACAATTCATCGGTGGATTGGTCACTATGCTAGAAATCTCCTGACCCAACTTTTGCTTTCTGAGTCTGTTAACTCACTGAAGCTAAAGAATATAAATTTTAGAAGACATTGGATTTTGCCCAACTGGAATTTAATCCCAGCATTCTTAGCTACGTAACCTGGACTGAATTCTTCCCTTTCTCTAAATCTTAGCTTCCAGATCTGAAAAGGGGATAATTATAGTATTCATGTGTTGCATCTCTAAGTGTCCCTTACTCATGTTTGTATCTCCCTCCCATACTGAAACTCTCAGATTTCTTCAGCACCAAAGTTAGAGCTGTCAGGTTTAGCAAATAAAAACAGAGGATGCCCTGTTATATTTAAGTTTTAAATACACGACAAATTTTAAGTAAAAGTATATCCCATTTACTAAGAACTTGTTCTTTATCTGAAACTCTAATTTATCAGGCATCCTGACCCCCAGCTCAGTTAGAAACACTTCCTTCACTTAGAAAGGCCCCCTTTGCATCTAAAGGAAGACCCAGGACCCAGGTATGTGTCCTGTGGGATGTAAAAAAGTATCCACAGAGTACAAATATATCTTTTGAGAGAGAAGGGACAGACTTTGGTGGAACTTGGCTTTTGCTCTGTGTCCTTCCTGTCCAGCCCAGAGCCTGGTGATCTTGGGGGAGTGAAGAGCAAGCGAGAGGCTAGTTACTTCCTGGCTGAGCAGCTGAAACTTGTTTTCAGCACTCTCCTAAATGGTTATGTGCCTGCTGTTGAGGTTTTTTGCCATCAGCCATTTCTGAACTGTTGTTTCACTTGATCCAGCTCTGTCACGAGCTCACGCTAAGTCCTGCATTCCAGAAGAGGCACCCTTTTATAGACCACATCAGAGGGCCAGTGTCCTTGGGTTTCCAAAGAGTTTGGTTCATGCACAAAAGTAAGTGTGGGAGACAAGGAGGGAAAAGGAGAATGTGGAGAAGGTACTTCCCAAGACAGCCCCTTCTTCCCAGCTGTGGGCCATACAGTCTCTACACCACAAGGCACACCCATTCCAGCCTGGCCTCTCCCATCAGCTCCTCCCCTGGGCCCCACAGACTCCCTTCTGGCTTTCCCTCAGATCTAGATGGACAGGAACTTTCTCATACCCCACCCACTATGTCTCCTGGAAGGTTCTACTTATTCCTGCCTTCCCCTCTGGGGGATTCTGATGTGTTTGTTACTTACGTGATTTCTAACTGATAAACTTTGGGGAGGGGGATTATCCAGTGATGTAATAGTATCAAGTTTAACATGGTGGCTGCCACAGAAAAACATTCAAGAAATGTCTATGATTCGTAAGGAGACGTGATAAAATCATTAAGCTAGTTCAGGGTTTATTTTAGGGCATGGCCTGCCTAGTTCGTTCTTTCTCTCACTGGCCTCCTCTTCCTTAGCCCCCGTCTCTATCTCCTCCATCTCCAGTCTCCAAGACAGGTCCCAGAGGCAGGTTCTGTGGGAGGGAGTAGAAATGAGCTCTCCTATTTTGTCTTCCAGACTGAACCAGGTCCAAGTTTTCGCTGTGGAGTGCGGCTCTCTTACCTACCAATAAATACATTTGCACTTCCTTTTTGCTAACAGTCCATGCGAATTTCTTCCCTGGACCAGAACCTTAAAAGAGAAGAGTGAATGGTACCTCAGAGTCCTACAATAGTTGCAGGATAGAAAACCTAATCTCTTGATGAATGGCTTTAATTGGGACTGGGTACAAGTTTCCTCTGAGACCCCAGCTTGAGTGACAGTGGCTGGCCTTATGACGCTCCACAGAGGATTCTGAGGTTACTCCTGAGCTGACAGAGAGAGAGTGTGTCATCATCGGTGAGAAATGTCTGCTGTAGACATGACAGAGGGGAGTGGCACGACTAGTTCCCCTATTTGTCATTCCTGATCTGTAATTTGAGCCTTAGACACTGGTAGTAGTTGTGATTTTCTCCTAGGTCATGGCCTGAAATGGCCTCAGCAGGCCGTTCAGATACCTTGGTAGCATGTGGGGAGTTTTTCTATTTGTTTATCTTGCCTAATGTATAAGGATTCATTTTGTGCTAATTAAAATTGCACTTTAATGGAAATAACTGATTGATGCACAGATTACATACATATGTTTAAGCTCTTGAGAGGAGTTTAAGCTTTTTACATATACCCCAATGCCAAGAAAGATGGAAATATCTACTAGTCAATGAAAGAGATAGATTTACATTAGTTCAAAATATGATGATTACCTATGTTTATTATTTTATTGTTTTTGGAGACAGGGTCCGCTTTGTCGTTCAGGCTGGCCCTGAGCTCACTATTAGCCCAGGCAAGCCTCAAACTCAGTAATCCTCCTGCCTCTGCCTCCCGAGTGCTGGGATGACAGGAGTGAGCCACGTTGCCCAGCATTGTGGTGTGTGGTACTGATTGCTGGTGGTGGCGGTACTGTGGTACTTGGTTACCGGGAATCGAACCAGGGACTTTGTGCTTGTTAGGCAGGTGCCAAAACCATTGAGCTAAATCTCTGGCCCCTGTTCCCCTTTATTCTTGAAACATACATTTTGATAAAAGAAGATCATAATCATAATGATCATATGTGAGATAAGACATACATAAAACCACAGAAATTATTTTAGTAAAATCTACAAGAGACAGTTTAATACACACACTCCATTAGTCTCTATGCTAACATTCAAGTAAAGCGTCCTTCCAACCTGGCCTCCTGTCCATAGCCTCTTGTATATTTCTCTAGTTGCTGGGTGGTTGTTACGATAAAGGGACCATCTGACCCTTGATAATCCCCAGATTGCATTTCAGCAGATTGCACTTGGACAGCAACAGATCATTTTTTTCAATTTTAGAAGCCTCCATCATAACTGCCAGTATTTTTTAAACTGATGCCAGTTTGTCTTACATAGAAACCTCTGCCGAGTCTACTCAGGGGACTGTCTGGCAACCAAAGACAATAAGCAGTGGTTAAAGCAATTGTGCAATGATGTTTTTTCAGGGCAAAATAAATGAAGCCAACAAGTTGAAATCTGTTTTGAAGCATTTAGCTCGTAGCACTTTCATTCACCTAAAAATAGAACCCACAACCATGTGAAATACTTAAGGAATGGCATTGGCCACCGGAGTATGGAGACAGTGACATAAAAAATTGGGGTGGTGGAGTGAACCAAAATCTCTGGTTCTAATTCTTCTAATAGTTTTTGCGGTTGTTTCTCATTTCTGGATAGTTTAAATGTCTAAACCCCTGGAAAAAATATGTATTTTCATATATAAAATTCTGAAGATAGTGAAGACTGTTGGGCTAAAAAGTGCTCATGGCGCAATGAAATCCAGTTTACTGAGAAATGTGATGGGAACAACTGAAACTAAAAAAACTCTGAAATAACCTCATATATTGATTATACCGTCAAAACAAGGAGAAAAGTGATTCTTTTTTTTTTTTTTTTTTTTTCTGAGACAGGGTCTTGCTTTGTAGTTCAGGCTGGCCCTGAGCTCACTATGTAGCCCAGGCAAGCCTCGAACTCAGCAATCCTCCTGTCTCTGCCTCCCAAGTGCTGGGATGACAGGCGCGAGCCACCACGCCTGGCACTAGAAAAGTGATTCTTATTTACTTCTGCTCATCTCTGGCACTTTCTCACCTCTAATTCCACAATTTTTTAAAATTCCACAATTTTATCTAGAATAACAAAAATACATAAGGTGAATTTGCTGGGAGTTTTGCAGCTTGAAGGCCACTACAGTATATTTGGCTATTTGGATACTATGGTTATTTTGGGTTCAAGTTGTTTAAAAGATGTCACACAATCCCCAAGTGCCTTACTGTGTAAACTGACACTCGGGTTGTTCTCCAAGCTGCACACAATTGCCAGGTGATGATATCCCTGTCCGGAGAGCGTGGGCAGTGAAATTCCCCTATGCGTGCTCCATTGCCCTGGAGAGACTGCTGAGAAGGGACCATTCCAAATTTTAGGGCAGAAATGTAAGTTGTGGCTTTCTTGTGCTTATTGACCTTATAAATTTATCAAATTATTTTTACTATACATGTCTTCTATTTCTTCTCAACCATCTTATTGGCTCATTGATTCACCTAGCCAAAATATTTGACTACTTTTTGTATGTGATGAACCATGGGCATGCATAAAGGACAGATCTAGCTACTGCCCTTATAAGCCTTTGTGAAACCTAAGACATCGACATATATTTGGTTATGAAGAATGTATGGAATAACCAAGAACACTTTAGATCGTTTTATTGACAGTGAACTTCTATATATTAGTACGTCATCTCCCATAATCCCAGCCCTTAGAGAGACTGAGTATCTCCATGAGTATCTCTGTGAGTTCAAAGTCAGCATGGGCTACATATTGAGACTATGTTAAAAAAAAACAAAGTATAAATCTTCCCTTTATATGTTGAAGAAAGTGGAAAAGCACATTAAGTGAAGACATTACTATTCAAAAATTAACTACCAGCATACCCAGGAGCACGTCCGGCCCTTATAATCGCTGCCCCCAGGCTGCAGTAAGGAGGTGACTACTATTCACAATGGTTCATCCAAATGCACATACAACAATCATTAGATTACAAAACTAACATTAGGAGAGAAGATAAGATCACAGAATAACATGAAATAGAGTTAATAAGAGAAGTCCATGAAATGGTATTCAAATATAGGTTCTAATAGAGGCTCTGGAGAGTCTACCAACAAAACACTTAAGACACAGAGGAAGAGTATAAGAGTTCTTGGGGGGATGGATATTTAAACTGCTTTTTACACTTTACATTGGGGTCAACCTGTTGAACAGAAAACTGTGTAGTCTGGCCTGGATGTCTGACCAAGGAATGACATGATAGATTTTTTTTTTTTTTTTTTGCTTTTTGAGACAGGGTCTCGCTTTGTAGTTCAGGCTGGCCCTGAGCTCACTATGGTGCCCAGGCAAGCCGCCGCGAACTCAGCAATCCTCCTGTCTCTGCCTCCCGAGTGCTGGGATTACAGGCGTGAGCCACCATGTCCGGTGGCATTGTGGTATGCAGTGTTGATTGTTGGTGGATGTGTCTCCACGCCCAGCATTATATGTGGTTACCGGGGATCAAACTCAGGACCTTGTGCTTGCGAGGCAGGCACTGGAACCACTGAGCTAACCCTCCGGCCCCATGATAGATAATTTTATAGGAAATATGAAGGGAGTAGGATTCCTAATCCTGAAATAATCTACATTAATAATCACAGTTTGGGGCCAGAGATTTTAGCTCAGTGGTTCTGGCACCTGCCTAACAAACCCAAGGTCCCTGATTTGATCCCTGGTAACCACAAACAGTAATACTGGGCGTGGTGACTCACGCCCACCAGCAATCAATACCACATACCACAGTGCTGGGTGTGGTGGCTCACACCTGTAATACCAGCACTCGGGAGGCAGAGACAGGAGGACTGCTGAGTTTGAGGCTTGCCTGGGCTACATAGTGAGCTCAGAGCCAGCCTGAACTACAAAGCGAGACCCTGTCTCAAAAAAAAAAAAAAACACAGTTTGAATTTGGACAGTTATTTACTATATCCTAAGTGCTCTATGAAAATGTAAAGTTCCTCTTTATTTCCAGAGCCATCACCTGAGTTCCAGAAGCCTGTAAAATTCAAAGTGGGAATGCCAAAGAGACTGAAAAGTAAGCAGTGTGGCACAAATGTCAATTTGAGCTTGATTGTGGAGAAGGCATCAAGAATTAATTTTGTGTGCTGTTGTTTTACTTCTCTTTTGCTTAACTGCTTTCTTAGCCAGTGTTAACATGTTCAATAATTTAACACGCCATGATTTCTTTTCTATGAAGAAGCAGCAATGTGATTATAAGCTTAGTTCACACTGGAAGACACTGGTTGTGTTTTTGTTTCTGTTTTCACATTGCGGGAGATCAATACAGGGCCTTGCACATGCTCAGCAAACGCTGTCACTAATCTGCAACTGGCACAATCTGTTACTCTTTTGATGACAAGCAAGGGCTGGTGCTCACATGCATCGAGCCTAAAACTATGGCCCTAGAAAGGTCTCTCTGCGAGGTAAACTAACAGGGAGGCCACGTGCTATCATTTCACATGTGCTTTCCTGGGTTGGTAGCTGGAGAATTTAGGGCAGAGAAGAAACTGTGTATGTGTTGATGTAATGGCAGGAGGAGGGGCTTGAGAGCACTCTGCAGGCACAGGTGGCGATCTCGCCTCTGCACAGGTCATGTGCTTATTTTCAGGGCAGGTTATCACATTCTTCTGGGAGGCTTTGAGACTGTGACACCAAAAGTCACTGAATAGGTGAACTAGGTGCTTCTGGGGATGTCGGATGTCATTTGTTTTGTACTGAAGATTGAACACAAGTCCTGTCCACTAAGATACATCCTCAGCCCTTAATTTTTTATTTTGAGACAGGATTTCACTGTTAACCAGACTAGCCTTGACTTCATAATCCTCCTGTTTCAGGCTCCAGAATTCAGAGTATAGGCATGTGCTACTGTACCAGGCTGCATGTCCATTCTTCCAAAGCCATTTCTAATGTTTCTTCAGTGGGTTCTTGAAAGACAGTTCTCTTGAAAGACAGTTGAAACACTTTGTTACCTAAGGAATTCATGTCCAGGTGTGCCCAAGCCTTAGATGACTTTTTTTTTTTTTTTTTTTTTTTTTTGAGGCAGGGTCTCGCTTTGTAGTTCAGGCTGGCTCTGAGCTCACTATGTAGCCCAGGCAAGCCTCCAACTCAGCAATCCTCCTGCCTCTGCCTCCAGAGTGCTGGGATTACAGGCGTGAGCCATCATGCCTGCCCGGCACTGTGGTATGTGGTATTGATTGCTGGTGGGCGTGAGTCACCACGCCCAGCATTGTATGTGGTTACCGGGGATCAAACTCAGGACTTTGCACTTGTGAGGCAGGTGCCCGAACCACTGAGCTAAATCTCTGGCCCGATGACTTCATTTTTTAGAATCCACTTTCCATTCCTTCTCCCCATTAATAACACCCCAGCATTTCTCCTCTTACCTGCTAGATAGGTGCATCTGTGGGCCAGCCGTCCCCTCCACAGCCTTGTAGCTAAGTCCGTTCACTGGACTTTGAATTTGAAAGTGAAGTATGCAGACTGAGGTGATAGGAATTTGTTTCTGTAAAGCACACAGAAGTCCCCCTTTTCCTAACAGGCTTGCTAACTAGTTTTCTAGGCCCTGTCCAATCCACCTCCAGCTCACATCCAGGAACAGCCCCCTCTCCATCTGGACCATTTGGATGCCTCTATACACACCACCATCTCCTCTCTTCTAGGTTTCTGCAGCAGTTTCCTGTAAACCGCCCCCCCCCACATCCATTTTTGTCTCCCATGAAATCCATTATCTTTGTGCAATCAGGGGAGTCTGCAGTCCCCTTGAAATGGCTTCTTGCTGAATTTAGAATAAAATATGAATCCTGTCCTGTGTTCTACAAGGTCATACATTATCTGGCCTCCCCAAATCTGTCTAAGGTCACTCTCCCCACACATAATGAAAAGAGAGAAGGGACATAGGAAGGAAAGAAATAGCTATCTTAGGAGACTATGAATTATTTAAGCATAAATTATCCCTCAGTAAGTGACAATGTATTGCTATTCGTTCCTCACGTCTGCTCTGAGGCTCTCTGTGTCTCTTCAAGGCACTGGGGAAAGAAAGTAAATGAAGTAGCCACGGTCTCTGATCTTATTAGCTTGTAGTCTAGTGCAGGGGAATCTAATTGAGAATGTTTAACAAAATTCACTCCGGCCGAAGGCAGTTCTGGGAGAGACACTGCGAGGCTGAGTTGATGGACAGCAGTGCCCTTGGATAAGCACAACATGCAGACGACCCGAGGACCAAGCTCATGCAGATTTCTGTGCGGCGGTGTGTGGAAAACCCACCAACTACTGACTAAGCCACTAAGGACAGCAATGGAGAGGACTTCTCTTTGCCCATCACGTCACAAAATTCAGTGGCAGGCAAGCTCCCCACCCCTCACGCTTGAGCTGCAGAACCAGGCAGATGAAAGGAAGATCTCAGGACTGTGGTTCTAAGTGAGGCATGAGCTGATAGATCACCCACAAGAACTGGAAAAGACCAGGCCCTTGGCTAGGGCTGCTCATGGCTCGCTCTCCCTCTGGCCCACACTCTCAGCGGGACACTGTAACGTACCTCGCCCATCACTCAGGTCCCGGGTGAGGCTGGGAGGGTGGGG
>PVIC010014605.1:0-36317 GCA_004025085.1 Thryonomys swinderianus | reverse complement strand
ATTTCCCCATCTCTTCTGAAAGATAGTTTTGCAGGATACAACAGTCTAGGTTGTAGGTTGTTTTCCTGCAATGCTTGAAATACTTCCCTCCATGCTCTCCTTGCATTGAGTGTTTGTGTTGAAAAGTCTGCTGTGATCCTAATGGGCTTCCCTTTGTAGGTGATTTTCTTCCTTTCTCTCACTGCTTTCAGTATTTCATTCTATTGTTGTACATGTGGAAACTTGATAATTATATGTCTAGGTGTAGATGTTTTTATGTCACGGAGTTTTGGAGTCCAAGAGGCCTCATTTATCAGTATTTCTATTTCTTTTCCTGTGAAGTTTTCTGTTGTTATCTCTGACAATAGCTCTTTTATGTCTTTTACACTGTCTCCTGCTTCCTCAGTGACTCCAATCAGTCTTATATTATTTTTCTTTGAGTCATCTAGAAGCTGTTGAATTGATTTCTCATGGTCTCTTGCTCTTTTCCATAGATTATATCTTTCCTGCTCATTGGCTGCTATGCTGTCCTCTAGGTTGGAGATTCAGTTCTCTGCTTCATTTATCCTACTTTGCAAGCTTTCATTCTCCTTCATTCCCTGGAGCTCTGCTTGAAGCTGTTTAAAAGGTTCCATTGCTTCTGCTATCTTGGATTCTATCATTTCGCTGATCTCTTCTTTAATGATGTCTTTCACTGTAGACAGTATCTCTGTTTTGATCTCAGAGATGAGTTCTGATTTCCATTTTAGTAGATCTGCTTTAGTTACCATCTCCAAGAGTTCTGGTGCTTAAGTTTCAGTTTTCCCTATTTCTCTTTTCTCTGAATTTCCCTATGGTGGTGATCTTTGGGTCTGGTTTTATGTATATTTTCTCATTTCTACTCTTTTGTTGTTACTAATGTTATTCTTTGCCTGATGACAGGGCAATGTTTGTTGTAGGTCTCTTTCTTTCTATTATCTGGGGCTCTTTGGATATGGCACCTTCTTGGGTGTCCTCCCTGAATGTGCAATGACTCTTAAAAGTTCTCAGTTCTGACACATCATGGGAGGTATTTGAGCAGAGCAATCACATCATGTTTGTTACCATAATACAATCTATACCAATATCAGTATTTAACACAGTAAATAGAATGAAAAGTTTTGTTAAATCCTATTCTGGAGACTTTGAGCTTATGAGTTACCTCTATGTCCCTATGCCAAAATTTAGAATTAATCAGCAATGTGTATACAACATGTAGATCATAAATGCACCCACTGAACCCCTTGGCAATAAGAGGTCACTGGGGAATCAGGGAGGTAGGGGGACAGAAGGAGAGTGAAATAGGGTTAGCAGATTTATGAAGATCACCTATACTCTAGAACCTCATATATGCCAGCAGTCAACAGAGGATAAAAGGGCGTATATAAAACAGTACCAACTGTATGCTGTAAGACCGTTGGAGACTTTGTACACCTTCTTATAGTAGTATAGGAGAAGAAATAGGGCAGCCTAAGAGTCTTTTACTTCTGGGTATTGCTTCTGACAGGAAGATAGGAGAGGGTGTGGGGTCAAGAGGTGAGTAGAGGGATCTAGGAGTAGATGGCAAAATAGAAGCTAGATTCACCCCCCCCCCCTTTTTAATCTTGCCTGGTCTCTCAGCGCAGCTGCAGTGAGGCGGGATTAGCCACCTCCTCTCAGACCTTGGGTCCTCACAATGCAGCTCCGGAATGGGGCTGGGGCCCGCCGGCGGGCCTCAATACTCTGTGGTGTGGATGGGGCCCGGGGTCCGTACCTGACTCCTCACTGCACGGCTCCTGGGTGGAGTGGGCTGGTGGGCAGGCCTCAGTCCTCCGCCACTGCCGCTGGGAACTAATGGCACCTGGGGTAGCTGAGTCTTCTGTGCTGGCTTGGGGTGGAGCGGGTTGTTGTGCAGGCCTCAGTTTGCTGCCGCCACCTCCAGTAACGGAATGGTGCCCAGAGCAGCCGGGTCTTCTGTGTCACTCAGGGTGCAGCGGGCCATTGTGCAGGCCTCAGTCCGCCTCCACCGCTGCGGCCACCAGGGACGAAATCAAGGGGGTTTTTTTGAGACAAGATTTCAATTTGTAGTTCAGGCTGGCCCTGAGCTCACTATGTAGCCCAGGCAAGCCTTGAACTCAGTAATCCTCCTGCCTCTGCCTCCCTGGTGCTGGGATTACAGGCATGAGCCACCACACCTAGCATATTCAGGTTTATATCTAGATGTCCCCCAAGCCGCATGTGCCCAGCTGCCCTGCTTGAGAGCTAGCTAACTACAGGCCGAAACCTCTGCACTCTCCCCCTCAACTGCAGTTCTGAATATTCTCTCGGAGACAAGAAAGGAAAGAAGTGAGCCTCAGCTCTAGACTCACGACAGCTGGAAGGAGGCAGACGTGCGTGAGGAGTGAGGCTGCTGCATGCCAGTGGGTCCGCTCATGTCTCCGTTCATGCCCTGTAACCAACTGATCAGAACAGTGCCATTGATGGCCCTTCAAGAAGACTAACATGTGTAGAAGGACGGTCTAATCTAGAGTGATGGTGCTCATGGGTGAGCTCAGTGCTCTGGGGGTGCTGACACAGGACTGCAAATTCAAGCCCGGCCTCGGCAATGTTCACCTCAGTTTTGCAAGGGTGAAGATATTTTGCTCTCCTCTCTCCTTTATGATTACATCCAGAGAGGTAAAGGCATGGATTATTTGATAATTCAGTGTCAGACTGTACAGATCACCTAGTCCAATCTCCAGTTTTATAAATGAAAAAAACTGATACTCAAGAAGGTTAAGTAATTATCCCTGTTCCTGAAAGCAACCAATAGCAAGGTATTGGGCTGCTGATCTAATTCTACACATAATAGAGCAGATACAATACACTGAATAATATTTTCAATAAACCTTAGAGAGAGGAAATGAAATTTCATAGGGAGTTGCTAAAGTTTGAATTTATGTTCCCCCAAAATCATGAGCTAAAGACTTGATTTTTAGATGGCAGAGTCTTTGGGGGAAGGAATTTCATTACAAAGGCTCTTACTTCATCAAGTGGATTGATTCATTGATGAGACCATAATTTGATGGTTATTGACAAATGAAGGGAGTAGGAGGAGGAGCCTAGTTAGTGGTGTGACTTTGGGACTATATTTTGTCCTTAAACCCCTTATTTCTGAGGTTTTCTCACCTTCTCTGCTTCCCAGCTGCCATGAGGTGAGCAGCTTTCAACCACCACATACTTTTACTGTGATGCTTCTGCTTCACCAGAGCTTAAAGGCAATAGGGCTGGCTAAACACAGAGTGAACCCTCTGAAATTTAAATCAAGCTAAAATCCTTTGTCTATTACTTTCTTATTGCTGGAACAAACTACCAGATCCCCACAAGTTAAAGGAGGAAGGACTGGTTTAGCTCATAGTTTGTAGAGATTTCAGTCCACAGAAAGCTGCACACGGCAGAGGGGCACAGCAGAAGAGAAACCTCTCATGGCATGCCATGTAAGAAGCAGTAGGCTACAAGCCTCTTGCTTGGTGACACCCACATGTAGGTTGGGTCTTTCCTCTTCATTAAATCTATTATCCTTCCCCAGAACTTTGCTTATCAGTGAACTAATGCAGTATCAAACACCCTTGATCTGATATTACATACTCATGACCCAACCACCACCCAAAAGCACATGAGGTTTTAGGGTAACATCTAGATATAAGGTATAATACTCTTTGCCCTTTAAGTTATTTTCAGGTGCTTTGTCATAGAGACATAAAGTTAACACACAGGTACATAGATATAGCAAAGCCCTTAAGAGTGAAATGAATAAGTGAAAAAAGTGATACTCAAGATGGTGACCTAAATCTGATATGGAAGCATTTTGGATTTTACTCAGAATATTTCTTAAAGTTATAGATGGCACAGTTTGACATAGAGCTAGCATCGTAACCTCTTATGTTTGAGAACTTTGGTTCATGTCAGTTATAATACTGAATAATCAAATTCTAAAATTTTTATATACCTAACACATAATATAGTCATAGCATGCTATTGCATGTAGTACAGAAAGTTTAATTTGGACAATTGTGAATAGATTCCCCTTTCACTACAGTGGGTTTCCAAAAGTGATTTTGAGTAAAGATAACTACAATAAAATGAGCTGTAGTTGCCATAGGAGCATAATCTCTGATATTTTGTAGCAGTGTTATAAGTATGTGGTCAAAGAGTATTTTCTTGACCAAGAAAGAATCCCAATAGACAAGTGGACAAAAGCAATTTGTTTACATAATAGTACTACATAATTGATTTGCTTTAGAGATGATTTATTAGCTCTGCTGTCAATCAATTAAATATTTAATTGGCCATCATTTGGCTTGCCTCTTCTGAATTTAGAAAGATTTCGAGGTGTTCATTTGTATAACTCAGTTGTCTTTAACATGCTTCCTAACAACTTTGAACTGTTTCTTTTTTCTCCCTTTGGAAAGTGTCTCTGTAGTGAACAGAATCATTTAAAATAATCCTGTTGCCCAGAATGTTTTAAATATGGTGATTGTAGAATACGAAAATTTCTGAAACAACCATAAGCTAATCCTACAATGTTCTCCTCCCTTCTTAATTGTTTAAGGGAAGATGTTCACCTCTCAGTTAAAAGCACCATGGCTTAGAAATAGTAAGAACTGTTATTTGTGCTTTGTTTTCATAGAACCTACCCAGCACATCCTGGCTGAGACTTTTGAGCACTTCACACTCCACTGAAAAGCATCCAGTAATGAGCTTCAGAATGAGCACTGTATGAAAGTGTTAACAGAGTTATTAAGACAAGTGTGAGCAACAGCCTGGCTGTTGGTACTTTCTTCTAAAATGGGTACATTGTTCCTGGACATGCTGAGTAAGTGGGGAATTAATTATGGGTATTGATTAGGCAGCTGGATAATTGGGACTGACTATAGTGCCTGGAGAGCACAACAGGACAGAAAAGATACTGGCTAACATAAAATTTTCTGGCTTGTTTCTCTCTGAAGATCTGAATTTCAATGATAGTCTTTAAGTATTTCCCCAATTGTGTTATCTCCCTAAATGTATTTGGAGAAATTCCTTGTCCTGGGACTGAAGAACATCTCAAAATATAAATTGCTAGTATACTGGAATAGAGTGTTTTGTGGCAGCCAATAAAGAACACACACATGACTATAATACTCCAGGGCCAGGGATTTAGCTCAGTGGTTTTGCACTTGCTTTGCAAGCACAAGGTCCTCATTCGATCTCTAGTATTGGAAAATTAAAGATAATATTCTAGTTTTTAGCTGTTATCCATCCTGATACTGACAAGAAAGGGGTTAGCAAATGTACTTGTATTTTAGGTAGAAAAGCTAGCTAGACATGTGGTAGGCAGATAAATAGGACTGGCCCTCAGAAGCAGCCAATTTGCAGGTTAGTGTTCCACAGAAAAAAGTTATCCCACCCATATAGAATAAATAGCTGTGATTGCTATTCCAAATAGGCAGCCGCCAGATATTCTAAAGAGGGTGCCAACCTCCAGGGGTGCTGGGCTGAGTCTTTAAACCACCTCTCTGAAAATGAGTCTAAGTCAGAATTCCTGTTTGATTGTTAGGTGACTTGATTTCTCATTGGATCCCCATTTAATCAATGTCACTTGAGCAATTATACTTGTTGTAATCTTACTGGTTGATCATGGCTTTGTTTAATTTGTGGTGGTTCCTCATTGTACCAATGTTACCTAAACTACTGTATTTGCAATGTTACTGGTTGACTATAATTTTGTCCCACATCAGACCCACCTCACCTCACAGCTTTGTTCCATAAAAGCCCTCTAGGGTCAGAGATTTAGCTCAGTGGCTCCGGTGCCTGCCTCACAAGTGCAAGGTCCTGAGTTCAATCCCTGGTAACCACATACAATGCTGGGTGTGGAGACTCATGCCCACCAGCAATCAATACCACACACCATAGTGCTGGGCTTGGTGGCTCACGCCTGTAATCCCAGCACTCAGGAGGCAGAAACAGGAGGATTGCTGAGTTTGAGGCCTGCCTGGACTCCATAGTGAGCTCAGAGCCAGCCTGAACTACAAAGTGAGACCCTGTCTCAAAAAAAAAAAAAAGCCCTCTAAAAAGTGAGGTAGGTGTGCTACCCAACTTTCTAGTTTCCCCCTTCTGCTTCTCTTAGGCAGAAGCTTTCCTTCTCAATAAAATTTTGCTACTCAAACCTCCATCATTCCTAAAATCCATTCTTCAATTTTTAGAGAACACGAACTCATGTTTCAGGTGGGGAACTAACCCTTAATTCCCCTGTGTCACTTGTATGTGAAAGGGACAATTGTCCCTTTAGATGTACCTATCTATATAGTAGGGTGAAGTTTATAACTTTGCCACCATTACTCACTTTTAGGAATCCTAATTTCCAGCACTTAGCAATCATTTTTCTTATCATTCTAGGTTTAAAATTGCCCTCTCTTCACCACTAACTGTGAGAAATATAATTTTCTGAAGCAAAATTTTGCTTCAAAGAGGTTCTACAAAACACTGACTTTCTTCTTTTATGTAGCTACTGGTTCCAAAAGAGTTCTGAGCCATACTGAGTCCTGGACAGACTGTAGGAGATTTGCCAGTGCATTTCTGATACAGCAAAGCTCTAAGAAATTCTGCAGCAAAGTCAGTTGTCTAAAATGGTTACACCATTTTTCCAAATGTACTTGGCTGTGGAATCCATTTGTTAGATCATATGTGTTAGCCTCAGCAGTACTTTATAAATCTCTGTTCTTGAGCAGAAAGTCATAGCATATTGTCATAGAAACATTAGTCATCTGGTCAATGATCTCAAGCTGAGAAATCTCTATTCCTTTACCCAAGATAACACCACACCAGCCTTGTAAAAGTGAATGTGCTATTTCATAGAGATACAATCACATAGCTTCTGTAGACTTTTTCCTTATATTTGCCTAAGCATGTGTCCCAGGAATTTGCACCTATTGTTAAATATTATTGCCTAGAATGGAACATGGTAACACTTCCTTCTACTCATCAGTCTTTTAAAAATCTGAACATAACGATCACATGTCTGTTAAATTAGTAATGCTCCATGTCACTAATATTTTTCTTTAACACTTTGTTTGTTGACATGATTTTCAGTCCCCTTTATCTAGTTGTCCTAGTCAATCATACTCCACTCCATCTAATGTTCTTAAAAAGCAGCCACGCATTGCAGGTATGACAGTGTTTTAGATACAGTCTGACCATAGATGAGGACAATGAGACTATTAATTCCCTCTATCTCAAAACTTATTTCACAGATTTCTCCAGGTTTTGTTTCTAGAGAGCAGATGAGATAGAGATTAAGTGTATTGGAAGTTTATAGAACTTATGCTTGCAGCTGACATCCATGAAAAGGGGAGGAAGGAAGCATGACAGGGCAAAACATAAGCCAAGCTAGAATGCATGGGACTTAGCAAGTTAGCTAAATTTGTGCTACCCAAGTTGGATTGAGAAAATTGGGTTTTTATGCCACCCTTTCCTACCATCAAGCAGTCACTGGATGAAGGCCACCTCAGAAAGGAAACTATCTCTTTGAGAAGACAACTGAGACTGGCAGCTAGCCATGTTAGTGGCAGGTGGAAGGAACCTGCCATTTCTGGAGGGTGTTCTCAAAAGCATATGATGGAAACCAGCACCAAGCTAAATGAGAAGCTTAGAGACTTTGATTAGGTGCCACTCTTCTTTTTCTCTCTTTTTCTTTTTCTTTCTTTGGTACTGGGGACTGAACTATGGGCCTTGTGCTTGGAAATCCACCCCCCATCTTTGATTAGGATCTCAGGTTAACTGCATTTGAAAACCTCTAAGAGTTTATTAGGTCTGAGTCTGTGTCTATAACAGTTCCCCCTTGCTATTGAATAAAACTTAAATGGAGCAGGGAAGGCAGGGGAAGTAGTTAGAAGCCTACTACAGGAGCCCATCTGAGAGTTGTTTATAGTTTGGGCTATAATAATGGCAATGAACCTGGAGAGAAGTGAACACATTGAGATCCATTTCAAAGGTGGGCTTGTTAGATTTGAGGACTGGATTGAAACTGGTGGTCAGACATTAGATTTGATTCAAGGGCACCAGCAGGAATAGTTAAAGGAATAAGGGAGTGTTTACCAGGACAGGAAATACTGGAGGAGGGGTTGTTGGGAATGAGAGTAGGAAGAGGGCATGCTAAGTTTGATGAGTATGAGACATCCAAGTGAAAATATAAAGTAAGCAGTTGTAAATATAGATCTGGAGCTCAAAAAAGAAATATGAGCTGGCAGTATAAATTTGGGAGCCCATAGCTGCTTACTGAGTCCATGGGGATAGATAGATTTTGGAGAAAACATTTATAGAGAAAGGAAGGGAAAAGCAGACAATCCCAGATTCTTACGGAACACCAATTTTTATAGACCAGTTAGTTAGAGGTGAAATATAGAAAAGTCTGAGAAGGAAAGAGGACTACTGATGAACCCAGAGGTTTAGTACCATAGAAGCTAAAAAAAAACCCTGAAGTATTAAAGGTGGAGGTCAGGGCCAGCATCATATGATCTTGAGGGTAAAGTAACAGAAGGGTAGTACTTGCAAACATTAGTTAACATTACTTCTGTTAGATATAGATATGGAAGAAGAGTGTAAAATGTTTCATTCCTTGTTTTTATTGTTACAGTTATCTTTTTTTTTTTTTGGTAGTACCAGGGATCAAACTCAGGCCCTTGTGCTTCCAAGGTAGGTGCGGTACCACTTGAGCTAAATCCCTGGCCCCGCTCCTGTTATCTTTTCAGAATACATGGCTTGATGATGACCTGCCATGATATTGGCTCTGGGAAAGCATGTGTCCAAACTATAACATTCATCTCTTATCTGCCAAGTCACAGGACAGGTGAAAAGAAGGTACATGCCCCAGGATCCAGAATCTTCTACAGGATTTTAAATGACTTGCTTCAAGAGAGAAAAATTATTATTTATTTTTTCATTAGTATTATTACACTGTAAGTCTAGGGCTCTGGGCATCCAAATACACTGTAATGCAGAGAAAATCTATTCTCTCAACAAAACAAAGTGGTCCACATGCCACAAAGCACAGATCAGAGACATATACAGAGAATGAAGATTCATTATGAATCTACTTCCTATAGTCTTTTACTCTTGAGGTCTGAGATGTGTTTAGTGCATCAAAGATAAGGAGCTAATGAAGGAGTCTGGAAAGGAGTGAACAGATGGACAGAAGGACCCCAGGATCTTCTAGACAGTAAGAGATACAGAAGTTCAAGAAGAAAAAGACAGATGCTGCAGAGAAATTGGAAATGAGGACCAATAGGGCTCTCCAATTGACAGTGATTTGTTCGTGCTTAGGAAGCATCATTCTGGGGAATGATGAGGACTGAGACAGGATTAGAAATGGCCAAAAAGTGAGTAGGAGGTGAGAAGGCATAGAAGAGATTGAGAGCGTATGTGAAAAGATGAGCTTTTGGTAAGAGAATGAATAAAATGAAGGAGATGCAAACAGGATTAGCAATTTGTTGGCAGGAATATAAGGGCTTCTATATTCTCTATAAAATATAAAGCCAAGTCTGTTACAGTTCAAAAGAAGAAAGCAGTAAATTTGAAGGAACAGTAGATAAGGGTGATACACAGAAGTTTGGGCAGATAGGAATTTGAAGAAAATGAAGAAGACATTAAAGTTATTGAGGAAGGTGGAAAATTACTGTAATCATAAAACATCCAAAATTGCCTGGTAATTTGAGAGTCTGGCTGAGTAAACCTTCAAACCATGTCACAGTGGTGCATGTGCTCAACTTCAGACAGTAAAAGTCTGGAGGCCTCAGAACAGATCATTAATCCACATCTCATTTAGTCAAAATACTTTCAAATGGAAAAGTTTTTCAAATTCTTTTTTCTACTTTACTAACAACAATCCGGAAGCAATAATATAGCTTCAAGCCTTTAGAAGGGGAAAAAGAGAATGAAAAGCAGACAGCAAAGATGACTTTAAGGTGCTGCACACATTAGACAGGGACAAAAATCCTTAGGAAATTAGTGTCCTCAATTTTTCTGTTCCACTCACTAAGCAAAAGACTTGCCAGCTCAGGCCCTGAGTTTGTGGTGCTGAACAGTAGCCTAGTAGAAAGAGCTAGAACTGGAGAAGTTTAAATGGAGGGACAGAGAAGGTGATGCACATTGTTCAGATTTGTTTTTAAGAATAGGAAAAACAGAAAGAAAAAAGAAGAAAAATTAAAGTCCAAAGCAGTTTCAACAAAAGTAGTTTGAGATTCTGTTCCCAGCGCAGAGGACTGAGGCCTGCCAACCAGCCCGCTGCACCCCAGAGACTCAGGTACGCCCGGGCGCCATTCCCACAGCAGAGGATTGAGGCCTGCCAGCTGGCCCCCACTCCACCCCAGAGCTGCGTTGTGAGGACTTAGGCTGCACAGGAGCCACAGCCATTTCCTGTGATCCTCCACACCAGAGCCACACTGAGAGACCAGGCAAGATTAAAAAAAGAAAAAAAGGGGAATCTAGCTTCTATTTTGCCATCTACTCCTAGATCCCTCTATTCACCTCTTGTCCCCACATGCTCTCCTATCTTCCTGTCAGAACCAATACCCAGAAGGAAAAGACTCTTAGGCAGCCCTATTTCTTCTCCTGTACTATTATAAGAAGGTGTGAAAAGTCTCCACTGGCCTTACAACATACAGTTGGTACTGTTTTATATACATCCATTTATCCTCTATTACCCACTGGCATATGTGAGGTATTCGAGTCTAGGCAATCTTCATAAATCTGCTAACCATATTTCATTCTCCTCCTGTCACCCTACCTTCCTGATCCCCCAGTGACCTCTTATCCCCAAAGGGGACTGGGGGGTACATTTTCAATCTACATGTTGTATACACATTGCTGATTAATTCTAAATTTTGGCATATGGACATGGAGGTAACTCATGAGCTCAAAGTCTTCAGAATTGAAATTAACAAAACTTTTCATTTTATTTACCGGGTGTAATGCTGATATTGGCACTGACTGTATTATGGTAACAAGGATGATGTGATTACTCTGCTCAAATTCCTCCAATCATGTGTTAGAACTGAGAACTCTGAAGGGTCATTACAGGTTAAAGGAGGACATCTCAAAAAGGTGCCACATCCAAAGCGCCCCAGATAACAGAAAGAAAGAAACCTGCAACAAGCATTGCCCTGTCATCAGGCAAAGAATAAAACAAATAGCATTAGTATCAAGAGTAGAAATGAGAAAATATACAAAAAAAAAAAACAGACAAAAAGATCAAAACCACAGGGAAATTCAGAGAAAAGGGAAATAGGGCAAACTGAAACTCAAAACACCAGGACTCTTGGACATGGTAACTAAAGCAGATCTAGTAAAATGGAAATCAGAACTCATCTCTGTGATCAAAACAGAGATACTGTCCACAGTGAAAGACATCATTAAAGAAGAGATCAGTGAGATGATAGAATCCAAGATAGCAGAAGCAATTGAACCTTTTAAACAGATTCAAGCAGAGCTCCAGGGAGTGATGAAGGAGAACCAAAGCTTGCAAAGTAGTATGAAAGAAGCAGAGAACTGAATCTCAGACCTAGAGGACAGCATAGCAGCCAATGAGCAGGAAGATATAACCTATGGAAAAGAGCAAGGGACCATAAGAAATCAATTCAACAGCTTCTAGAAAACTCAAAGAAAAATAATATAAGACTGATTGGAGTCACTGAGGAAGCAGGAGACAGTGTAAAAGACATAAAAGAGCTATTGTCAGAGATAACAGAAAACTTTACAGGAAAAGAAATGCACATACAGATAAATGAGGCCTATAGGACTCCAAAACACCATGACATAAAAATATCTACACCTACACACATACTTATCAAGGTTCCAGATGCACCACAAAAGAATGAAATACTGAAAGCAGTGAGAGAAAGGAAGAAAATCACCTACAAAGAGAAGCCCATTAGGATCACAGCAGACTTTTCACACAAACAATGCAAAGAGAGCGTGGAGGGAAGTATTTCAAGCATTACAGGAAAACAGCCTCCAACCTAGACTGTTGTATCCTGCAAAACTATCATTCAGAATAGACGGGGAAATAAGATACTTCCATGATAAAGAACACCTGAAAAACTGCACAAATATGAAACCTGCACTCCAAAACATCCTAAAGAACATCTTGGGAAAAAACACAGAAAATTCCATGCCCACAAGACCCAGGAGAGTGAATTCATTGGGGCAAACAAGAAACTAAATAGAAAAGGGGAAAAGCAAGGAAGAAAAAGAACCAAGAACAGGCAAACATGGCAGGTCTGAATATGTCCATATCAGTCATAACCATTAATGTCAATGGCCTCAATGGGCCAATTAAAAGACACAGACTAGCAGATTGGATCAAGAAGCAAGATCCTACGATCTACTGCATACAGGAAACACACCTAATTCAGAAGGAAACCCATGGACTGAAAATAAAATGTTGGAAAACAATCCTCCATGACACAGGAAACTGAAAAAAAGCAGGAGTGGCTATCTTGTTTGCAGATAAAATAGATTTTAAACCCAAAATGATTAAAAGAGATAAAGAAGGTCACTATATTCTCACACAGGGAACTGTCCAAGATAAAGAAATATAGCCATGAGGCAGAACAAAGATATAAAAGGAATACATAGGAAAGGAAGAAGTTAAACTGTCATTATTTGCTGATGATATGATACGCTATCTAGAGCACCCTAAAAACTCAACCAAAAGACTGCTACACTTACTTACCAAATTTAGTAGTGTTGCCAGATACAAAGTCAACGCTCAAAAGTCAACAGCTTTTGTCTACACAAACAATAGACTCACTGAAAGAGAAATTGGGGAGTCAATTCCTTTCACAGTAGCACCCAGAAAAATGAAATACCTAGGAATCAACCTAACAAAGGAAGTGAAAGACCTCTACTCAGAAAACTGTAGGACTCTGAAAAATGAGGCAGAAAAGGATATCAGAAAATGAAAAGGCATCCTTTGTTCCTGGGTAGGGAGAACCAACATTGTCAAAATGGTTATACTCCCACAATTACTATACAGATTTAATGCAATTCCAGTTGAAATTCCAATGGTATACTTCACAGAGCTAGAGAAAATAATACAAAAATTCATCTGGAACCACAAGAAACCTAGAATAGCAAAAGCAGCATGACATGGCAGGGGATATTACAATCCCCAATTTATAACCTACTATAAAGCCACTGTGATAAAAAAAAAAAAAGACTGCATGGTACTGGCAAAGTAACAGACCTGAGGACCAGTGGAATAGATTAGAAGATCCAGACACAACCCCGGATTCACTAAGCCACCTTATCTTTGACAAAGGAGCCAAACATCCTCAATGGAGGAAAGACAGCCTTTTTAACAAATGGTGCTGGAAAAACTGGGCTTCAACCTGCCAAAAACTAAAGCTAGACCTATCTCTTTCATCATGCACAAAACTAAATTCATAATAGATATAAGACTTAAACAATAAAACAGAAACAATAAGCCTGCTGGAAAACAGGTTAGGTAAAACTCTTGGAGACATTGGCTTAGGCAGAGACTTTATGAATAAAAACTCTATAGTATAAGAATTAGCAGAAAGAATCAACAAATGGGATCTCATCCTACTGAAAAGCTTTTGCACAGCAAAAGAAGTCACTGGAACTGCTAAAAGACAACCAACAACATGGGAAAAAATCTTTACTAGCTGTTTATCAGACAAAGGGCTCTTATCTACAATATATAAAGAACTTAAACAGATCAGCCTCCTCAAGTTTAAAGGCCCAATTCAAAAATGGGCATCTGAAATGAACAGACACTTCTCAGAGGCAGAAGTCAAAGCAGCCAAGAAGCCTATGAAGAAATGTTCAATGTCACTGGTCATTCAAGAGGTGCAAATGAAAACAACACTGAGATTTCACCTCACTCCACAAAGAATGACTGTGATTACAAAGTCAACCAACAATAAATGCTGGCGAGGCTGTGGGGAGTAAGGAACCCTTCTCCACTGTTGGTGGGATTGTAGACTTGTGCAACCATTGTGGAGATCTGTGTGGAGATTTCTCAGAAAAGTGGGACTAGGGGTCCCATTTGACCCTGCTATCCCCCTTCTGGGAATATACCCAAAATAATTTTTAAAACCTCATTGTAAAGACAGATGTACACCCTTGTTCATAGCAGCTCAGTTCATGATAGCTCAATCTTGGAAACAACCCAAATGCCCATCAACTGGAGAGTGGATAAAGATGTGGGGTTTTTTTAAATAAAATGGAGTATTATTCTGCCATAAAGAATGACAAGATTGATTCATTTATGTGCAAATGGAGACACCTGGAGGATACACTAATAAGTGAAATAAATAGATCACAGATAGGCGTCTGTGCCTATCTGTGCCTGAAATACCGGATTTTCTCTTTGATATGAGCACCTGTAGATGCAAATGAGCTCTAGAAAGTATGACAGTTTTTGTAGAATGGGAAATTTCCATAGAAAATTTGATATTGGAATGTAATGAGGGGAAGGAATAAATATGATTCTGAAAGAAAATAAAAGAGCATGTATATGGTCTTATGGTGGGGAGGCATGGGTGGGTATGGATATGGGTAAAAATGAGAATTAACTTGTGTCATATACTCGTACAGATTCCCCAGTGTTGTATGTGATTGTGAGATGTATATAAATTGTACCAATAAAGAATTCAATTTAAAAAAAAAGTAGTTTGAGCCAGGAGTGGTGGCTCACACCTGTAATCCCAGCACTTGGGCGGCAGAGGCAGGAGGATTGCTGAGTTTGAGACTTGCCTGGGCTACATAGTGAGCTCAGTGCTAGCCTGCACTACAAAGTGAGACTCTGTCTCAAAAAAAAAAGAAAGTAGTCTGAGTGGGAAATTGAAAATAAGAAGCAAGAATTAGGGAGCAGCTGCTTGCCAGTGTCAGGGGTGTTAAATGCAGATGCTTTTAAGAAGTTTTGATATATGTAGAATCTATACCTGTCATGGGGATATTTTAGAGGTATCTTTCACATTCATGTATCCTTGTTGTTGTTCCTAGCTGCCTTTTATATCACATTTGTCTAGCAAAGAGCCTTGGAAGATAGAAATAGTATCTCCCACCAGAGCCCAGAACATGAACTCTTACTCCCCATATATAAAAGATTCAGGTTCCCTACACTCAAGTTTTCTCTTATGTAACACAACTAATACAAGAGAATCACTCACGTTGCCTTCTTGGTAGGAGATACCACATGAGAACAGAAACTCGAGCAAAAATGCTACTGCTGTGGAAAATACTGTTCTTAACCTTAGACCTGAGAATTTCATGTCTTTTCTAGCATAATTGGCAGATTGCTAATAGGAGAAAAAATAAAACCCTCAGATTCTTCATACTTTTTAGCAACCATCTACTCATCTACTTTCCAGCTTGTTAAATTGCTAAAGCATAGGTTTTAATTACTTGTATTTCAGGTTGTATCAGCAAATCTTGACAGTCGCCTCCTCTGTTCAGGCTTAATCCACCTTGTTTTCCTGTCACTAGACCCTCCTAACCTATAATGAGAGGGTAATACTACAGTGTGATTGTTCTTTCTTTCTTTACTTTTGTCCCTCACAGTCAGAAAGAGGACTTTAAGTACCTTTAAATAGTATAATGAATTCAACAATTTTTTTAAAAAACTTGAGTAAATAAGTTTAAAAGAGAAAATAAGGGTAAGAGAGTAAAAATTAAATTAGACATGTTGTAATATCTGGGAAATGTCAGATTTGGCTCGAGCTTTCTTGCAGGCATTGCAAATATGAAAATATGTAAGGTTCAGATGTACTTGATTTTCATGTGCTTCATTAACTTCATTAGCATCTCTTCCCTACACCAATTTTTTTGTTTCTCTTTATTGTTTTTTTGAGACAGGGTTTCTTTTTGTAGTTCAAGCTGGCCCTGAACTTACTATGTAGTGCAGGCTAGCCTCGAATTTACAGAAATCCTCCTGTCTCTGACTCTCAGGTCCTGGGATTACAGGCATGAGCCAGTACACCCAGTGTTGTAGTACGTGGTACTGGGGATAGAACCTTGCACTTGCCAGGCAGACACCAGAAACACTGAGCTAAATCCCTGGCCCTCCCTACACAAGTTTTACAGCCTCATAAATCTGATTTAAGCATGAATTGCTAAATCCAACAATGGTTTCCATTTTTCTCACAAGAAAATTACTGGAGAAAGGAAAACTAGTTTGAGATTTAATTCTACAGTTTATTTATGTGAGCTTGTAAAGTCCCTTAATCTTTCTCTCTATTCTGCTGTTTATAAAAGAGGGTCCGACAAACTCCAGGGCTCATATGTATATTGCATTCATTTAAATATGTACAGAGCACTTACAATGTTTTGAGCTCTGTTCTGAGAATTAAGATAGCAATGAATAAAACAAGCATGCCTGCCCTTATGGAGTTTATATCAGGCAGGAGAAATAAGTCAGAAACAATTTAAGTAAAAATAGACTATATTAGATGATGTTAGCATGGAAAAAATAAATCAGGGAAAGACACAAGAAATCCTGAGAGAACAAGAGAATTCCATTCTTAGAGTTCAGTAATCACCTTACTGAGATACCATCAAGTGGAGGTCTTTGGAGCAGGAGTAAGCCAGATGGTTCTAAGAGGAAGAGCCTGCCGTCCAGATGAAATGCTAAGTGCAAGAGCTCAGAGCGAGAAGTCTTCATGTCCTTAAAGATCAGTAAGGAGGTCAGTGTGGCTGACTGGAGCGAGCAAGTATAAAAACTGGGAAAGATAAGTAAAAAAATTAACAAAATATCTAAACATGTGACCCTCCGAGGCCATCAAAAACACTTTTATCCTAGAGAAATGGAGAGCTACTAGGGAATTTGAACAGAGGAGTGACATGACCTGATGTTTAATAGAGTGACTCTGGCTGTTGAGAATAAAACGATGTGAGAATAGCGGTAGGAAAGGGAATTAAAAACAACCCAGCATTGAGGCAATTGCAATAATCCAGGACAAAGAAATTGATGACTTAGTCAAAGCTCTGAGGAGGTGGGAAAAAATGATGGTGAAAGTTTGAGGAAAAAACCGAATTGATACATATGAAAAGGAATTTGAAAATTATGAATTCCAATATAAATATCAAGATTATGCTGTTTTTGTTTGTTTTGAAATACTGGAGTTTAATACAAGAACTTTGCACATCCCAGCCCCTTATTTTTTAATTTAAAAAAATTTAATACTGAACAGTCTACTGGATCTAATAAAAATTTGGTTTCCTAGCCAATGTGTACTCTTTCTATCTTCTGACATTTCCATAGGTCAAATTCCTTATGTGATAATGGAGAGCAATATTCAGCAGGTGGTACATAAATTAAATTATATGATAAACAGAGAAAGTTATATAAATGAGCATCCATAATCTGTATATGTGAATGTGAGTATTTTGAGAAAATCTCACTAACTCCCAAATTGCCAAGGTTGAGCTTACACTTTGTTTTGAAGGAAATTTCTCAACATAGTTTCCTGACATGCCATCATGGCTATATCGGTCTCTGTTATCTAGAAACCAACTCCATAATTTAGAGGTGAAACAGAAAAGAAAGGAAATATAACACAAGTTCATTTTTGAACTAGAATTTTGTTTAGATTTTTATATTTTCTCCAATTTCCTTTTTTAAAATTATGAACACATATTGCTTTTATAACAGGAGTGGTTTTTGTTCCTGAGACACAATGGGAACCACCTCAGGATTGGAAAGGGGAATGTTTATTCATGTGCTTTTCCTCCCTGCCCCTGTCTGTTCCTGGGGTGCACAAGGGTATAAAGGCCCCTTAAGCATGAGTCAGAGTGGCTGCATAGGCTCCCGTGGACACCCGGGTGCTGTGGCAGAATGGCCGGGAGCACAGAGTAGAGAGAGGCAGGGAAAGGGAGAGGCGGTGCTGTCAGCATGCACTAGCAGCTGCGACGCCAACTGGCACAAAGATAGTGAGAAATAGGGCCCAGGGACCTCTGCATTTACAGCAGGCAGCATCCTATAGTTTATAAATTGAAGTGCAGAAATGTTTTCTAAAACCTAGCATCAGAAAATAATGCAGTGGTTTCTTAATAAATTCATCTATGATTTGCTGAACAGTCTGCTGGCTCTAATAAAAATTTGGTTTCCTAGCCAGTGCGTACTCCTTTCCAGCTTCTGACATTTTAAGGGTCAAATTCTTTAGGCAATAATGGAAAGCAATATTCACCAGGTGGTATACAAATTAAATTAGATATAAACAGAGAAAGTTACATGTGTGAGCACCTATAATCTGTGTCCTTTCCTCTCTCTCTCTCTCTCTCTCTCTCTCTCTCTCTCTCTCTCTCTCTCTCTCTTTCTCTCTGTTCCATAGAACGTACACAGAATTTTATGAAATGTGGATCCCTATGGCTCTGTCCCTCCCCACTGCAGTAACGAACAGAACTCCAGCAGAATATCTTAGTCACTTCACTGTTGCTGGGACACAACACCCAACACCCATAACTTAAAGGTTTACTTTGGCTCATATTTTCAGACCATGGTCAGCTGGTTTCAAGGCAGGACGGGCATGGTAGAAGGGCCTGGGTGGAGGAGAGCTGCTCACATATGGTGGCCAGGAGACAGAAAAAGGAGGATCCGTGGAGGGAGACAGTGACCTGACTCTTCAGACCAGGCCCAACCCTGAGTGGCACATCCAGGTCCTAGACTCACCAACAATAACCGCAATGCCCCTATGATACAATCACCTTCCACACACCCGAGAACTGTGAGAGATATCTCAGATCTAAACCATAACACAGGATAAGGGCTTGGGGTAAGGTACAGATAGGCCTCACAAATCCTACCCAGCTAGCACGGCCAGTTTCCTCTTCCCTGAACACCAGCAGAAAAGGTTAATCTGCAGTTCCTTCTACACCCCCTCCTTCCTCGTGTGACCCCTTTCCATGACCAGTTAATGCATATGCCATTGAAAAATCCCACTCTGGCCTCTAAGAAACTTCTTTATAACAACATGAGCATGGACTCTGCCAAAGACCCACATTCATATATTTTTTTTGTCATAGGAAACCAGTGATGGCACCCAGCTCACTTTACAGTTCTGCCTTTAAAAAAAACTTCTTTGCTACTGGTAATTGAACTTGGGACCTCAGGTTTTCCAAGCAGGCACTGGAGCACTGAGCTACACCCTCAGTCATTTGTATAATTTTATGCATGTATGTATGTATGTATGTATGTATGTATGTATGTATTTTTGTGGTACTGGGGATCAAACTCAGGATCTTTCCCTTTCCAGGCTGGTGTGCAGTGCCACTGAACTACATTCCTGACACCCAGTTTTGCTTTATTAAGATAAATCCATAATTTGCACCAATGGAAAATATTGAATTATTAACAGTCCCGTAAAAGTTTCACTTCTTTCCTTTGGTTAACTTATTATACTTATAAAGGGAAAAGGATTATAATTTATAATTATAAATTTGTGTTCTAAGTAATGTCATCTTTGCTTAATTTGATTTTGGTTCAGGTTATTTTTCAGGTTATATGTTACATACTTTATATGACAAAATTCTGTTCCAGTTATGAAAGTAAAATATGTTTGTTTTTAAAAAGAAAATGAAAGAAAACATAAATATCAAAAAAACTGACTTCTAGTATGATGTATTTTCTTCCAATATGTTTGCATATTTGAATTTTTTCAGGAGTCCAACAATGCGTTCTGTATTCTTATGCAACATTATAGTGAGGTCATTTGCTTATGCAAGAATCAAAAACCGAGCATTGTGGCTCACACTTGTAATGCTAGAACTGTGGGAAACCAAAGCAAGAAGACCATTAGGTTAGAACACAGCCTAGTGAACTTAATGGACCCTGTGTCAAAATAGAAAATGGACTAGTAAATATAACCTTGGTTCCATCTCTAGAATAACAAAGGGAAAAATGAAACATCAGAAGTTAGAGCTAGAAAACATGAACAATAGAGGAGCTTAGCCTGAAGTAAGCACCTCTATCAGTAAACAGAAAAGTCCTTACAGGTGTGGAGTGGAGGGCTCGAGGCAGGTAGATAAAGATGGGCCACAGTGAATGATTTAAAATCTAGAAGTTTCTAACACTACCAAACAGTTGAGAATATTTCTCCAAATGTTCGTCACATATTGCTGTACCATAGTCAGCCTCAGAATACAATCCCACATCTCCACTTCAGTAGAGTGATTCTGCTTCTAAATGAATTTGCTATTCAACTTTTTTCTGATGGCTGTTTATTGTCATACAACCCTCCAGAAGTCAAATTTATATTTTTGGCTTCCCATAGTCTCTCATATGAAACTCAAAAAAATAAAAAAACTAGAAGATGCAGGAGAGAAAAGTGATAAGTATATGGTTTCTCTAGGCAGTTAGCAATTCTCTTATTTCCATTGACTTCAACATTACACATATCCACTTTTGTAGATCAGGATGCTAGTCTTTATACTAGGATCTCAGAGAAGGCTGCATTTATAAATTAGTGAAATGTGTGCAACATTCCAAAGTCGTGTTTGATCCAGTCCAGCATAATGCTTGGCATCTGTCCTAAATTCGTGGGCCCTTCATTAAACATGGTCCCTGCAATTAAATCAGTCAGGATCAAACTACAGAATTCTTATTACTATCCACATTAATGCTCAATTACTTAAAATGTTGGACCCTTGTCAGAGGCCAGTGGCATTTTAAGGATGTGTATTTATGGGAACACATGTATGGGTTATAAGGCAAAGTTCCCAAAGGACCTCAACAGGACAGCTTCTTAAAATGAACTTTGAATAATAACCATGACCCTGGCATTCCAGAGACATTACTAAGATGTAAACTACAGTTATGTGGTCATGGCCATTGAAACAGAATGAATTTGTTAGGAAATACAGCTCAAAAGGGAAAAAAATCAGAAAATACCAGCTAACTCAGTGAAAAGCATACAAAGATGGACTCCATTAAACCAAAGGAAGTTTCTTTTGGTGTCAGCTAACCTCACAGATCATAGAGATTATAAAGCTGAAATATTTATACAAAGGATAAAACCATAAAGAAAGGGGGAGACCTGTAAATGGCACTTCCTTGTACAGATTTTAATCAAGTCCCCAAACAATTTCACTTATTAATGGCCTAAAGAGTATTAGATTATCAAATCAAGTGGAATAGCAGAAAGCAGCACAGTCCATGTCTGACTACATGTGCATTATGGCATTCATGCATGTCTCCGCTGGGTTAGGGAGGGAAGCACAAATGTTTTCACAGGTAGAATAATTTTCCAGCTCTTAGTGCCAAACTGACACAAGGCTGACACCCAGAAAATTGATAGGATATCATTGAAGCTCACATCCTGGTGAATGTGAACACAAATTGTGTGCCCTGCTTTGCACCCTGAGCAAAAAAAAGGAGCGCTTCCTCTCCAAGATTAGGGAGTGCGGCAGGGGATGAGGAACAGGCATTGAGATTGGCAGTCCTGTGCTTTTGTGCGATCAATATTGTTTATGGATTGCTCTGAAATGGCTGCGTCCATTTGAAGAGGCGGGGGGAAAGACACTACAAACACATACACTTGAGAATTTCAGGAAATTACCCAAATGCTCAAATCCTTCCCGGGGGCAATGGTTTTCAGTAGGAGTTTACATGATAAATCCATGCAGTGAATACATTTAAAAAATAATAACCTGGCAGCCGCACAGAACAATAGCACACACATATTGGCTGCTTATTTTGAAAAGAGTCTTTAGTCAGAATATGTGTGAAATTGGGCCATCAAAAAGAAAACAAGACAAAGGAACCCCAGAATGACTGGAACAGGCTGGGCGGCTTATCCACTAGTCCCTGACAATGCTGTGCGTGCTGCGGGCACTACTCAGAGTGGGGCTTACAAAGAAGCACACAAAGCCAGTGTGGAAATGGATGATAAGCAGAGATTGCAGCCATCCAGAGGGAGAGAAGAGGAGGCAGCTGCAAAGACAGGGGGCTGGAAATGATAGAGTCAGACTGTCAATAACGGCACTGGAAGTAACCACCCTACGTGGGCTGGAGTTCACCGGCTGGGCATCACTGCCCTGAGTTTGCCCTGTGGCCTCTCCATAGCTTATGCACTGCTGATAAATAAGGTTGACTTCTGAGGCCGAAGTAACATTTCAAAGTAGGGTTTTGAAAAGGGGAGAAAAGACACTGCAGATTCCAAGTTTGGTCTTGAAAAAATATCATGGCTGAAACTAGAGTAAACAGCAAAGGCTAAATTTTCAAAAACAAAAAACTGAGGGCCAGCGTTTGTGAGAAAGCCCATTCACACCCACTCCCTGGCTGGCACAGGAGATGTGGGCACCACTTGCGGGGAGTTGCTTCCTAAGTGAGAGCCCACTGACAGCCATCAGAATTCTCCCCACGTGCTCTTGGAGTTATGGCCCCATCTTCTGCGAGTACAAGATCACCATTTTTTTCAAGAACTTTTTTTTAACACCCAACTCATTTCTTTACCACAAGGGATGTGTTCCCACAAGACAAGTGACATTCAAGGTATAAGCCAAGAGAAGCTGTTTAAAAAATAATTTAGGAATGTGCAAGAACAGTATTTCCAAAATATTCTTCCTGTACTGAAACTCTATATTTCTATGCCTACAGTTTTCTCAGGTTTGCTTGAATGATCCACTGCTGGATTTAAACAATCAGCCAGCTAATCAGGTTTGTCTGTTTGTTTTTATTGTTTATCCTGCTGCAGCTGAATGTAAAGAGGTGAAAAGTTCGGTATAAAACCATCGCCAAAGAAAAAAGCTTCTAGAGCAGAGTCAGGATTCAGTTTAAACAGTCACTCAGGATCCTCAAACAGATGTGAGAATATTAAAGTTACATTGTATTTTTGTCAGCAGAGAATTCCATAACAGCACATGAGCACCGCAGTTCTAGCTGGACAAAGGTTAAAGGAGAGGAGCATGAAGACCCTCCCTAAAGAAAAGAGATGTATCCCTGACTCTGGTTTATAAATTGCTCCTTAAACCTAGCACAAAGAAATAAAGGGAGAAGAAGTGATGACGAATTATTTTCTTCTTATGTCTATCTCCTGGCTACAGAGTTAGTTAAAGAAAATTTTACATTTTATGTCTCTGTTGTGAATCAAGGTCTGCAGAATCGCAGCTGTGCCGGGTTTCCCTGGCTCAGACGACTCCACAGATATTAGCAGGAGGGCAGCATCCTGGATTCAGCAAGGTGGCAGGTGTTTTGGGGAGAGAAAGAGGGTAGGGTTGTGGCTCTGTGTACAGTGAGAAATGCTCTTTGAAGCACCTCCCTCCTTTCAAAATGAAAAAGTCTTTAAGAAAAGTGTCTGTAGTAGGTAGTCTTGTAATAACAGTAGAAAATTATTTCCACAGCATTTGGGACTCTAATGACCTCAGTGACATCTCCTCCCAGTTCACCAGTACCCCATTCCTCGCTCAGATTACAAAAAAGTGTTAGTGGCTGGGCTTCATTATAACAAGACTCCAGGGGGTGGGAAAAGAGCCTGTCTCCGGTCTGTAACAATTGTGTCAGCTGTAAAAACTGGGTACTGACTGACCCCCTATTCATCAAAGCTTGTGTTTTGATGAAGATGCGTCTTTCTTTCTTCATCACAGTTTTATTTCCAGCACTAGCAGGAAAGATTCTCCCATGTCAGTACCTCGAGGGGGACCAGCACTGTTAATGACAAATCCATCCAGTCCAGATTCTAAATGTTAATAGACTGATGGGCCTGAGGGGAGTCGTTGTCGGCTGGGGAAGTGGGCTGGCAGCGGCCCATCCAGCGTTGACTCATGCCTGAATCACAGCCAGGCTGGCAGGATGTTGTTTTGGGGAAGTTCGCAGGCCTGTCAAAAACCTGCTGTTGCCATTGGCTGATATTATGCAAGGTTCCAAATGATATTTATTTATATTCTCTTTTGGGTTTGTTGTGAGGCTACCCCACCCCTTCAACTCTACACAAGCTTCAAGTGACCAAAAAGGAAAAAAAAATTGAAACTAGGCCCATCAAAAGAAAATGGCACTTTGTCTCTAAGGTCCCCACAGCTACTGGATCAGAGCAGCGCCAAGGTCTTTGTTCACACCTCTGAGGGGTGCATTGGGCACCACCCCAGTGTGACACCTACTCTGGTGAGGAGAATGCATAGCGTCCTCCAAGTATATTCTTCCCCCTACTTGTAAACTCTGTCTCTGTAATTTGCTGGGCTAAGAGAATAACATGAAATTTCCCTTGTGGAGTTGGGCCTGGGAATAGATGAATTTCCTTTGTTTGGGGACTGACAGATATTGGAGAGGAGGCAGGGCTTTGAATGTGCAACTCTTAGAAGATTCAAGGAGACTTAAGCTTTTCCACCTGAGCTTCTCCCATTCCTTGAGTCTGTAGGAGTTTATCCATTAGAACTGAGGAAATTCTCCCCACTGTATCATAGAGCACTGAGGAGTTCCTTTGCAAAAAGTTGGTAGGCAGAAAAAGTGTGAGTGAATTCATTTATATGACTAATTTAAGACACAATTGAGAGGCACAGTGTTCTAATAGATGGAGTTCTGGCTGAGGAATTAAGAAACCTGAGTTCTATTCTTAGCTCTGAATATGGCTCAACTCAGTAAAACTGAGGGGTAGCACTTTCCGGAAGAATTTGAACTCTAGAGACAGTCAATTCAGGACAAAATTATAGAGAAATATAGCCATAATCTCCATTATCTACAGCTTTCATTGTTCTGATTAAACAAATTTAACTCTCCCTAAATTCTTAGAAAAGTCTTCATGATAAGTGTTCTTTGAGTTGAACCTCCGGGGGGGAATGATGGAATTGTTTAGCACTCACTGTGTAAGGGGGAGCTTTCTTTGGAACATTATTCAAAGCAGACCTACGGTGTGGAGGAGGGGCTTTCCTCCCTCTCTGGCAATGAGGAGACACACGGGGCTCTTTCAAGTTCTGCCTAGGGCACTGGACACAGCTGCACTGCTGCCTCCCTGGAAAAATGACCTTGGCCATTAGCCTGAGTCTTTGGTTGTTTCCATCTAAATAGCACACTCCGGGCAGATTTTAGACTTAGAAGACAAAACAATCAATGCCCAGTTTTACTACCTTTGCATTCATGGCAATTTTCTCTGGCCAAAGTTTGTTTGGGAGACTAACAATATAGATGGAAGTTCATATTGGGAAACTCTTCAGACCAGCATGATTACATAAAAGTAAATGTCAAGCACAGTTATAACTACATTGCTTTACAAAGCTTAACACTCAAATAATGGTCTTTTAATGAATCAGTACAGTGGCCTATATGTAAGCAACACAGTGAACTATGTTCCATACAAAGTCATTCCTTCTAAGAACCTCCTTTGATTCCTTTTTACTAATGTATTTTAATTTTTCACTTGTCACTTCTGTTTGTCTTTATTGATGATAAACATTTTATTCTACTGTATTGATACAATCATTCAACAAATATTACAACTATCAGTCTTGCATCTTGCTAAATGTTTAAGGTACAAAGATAGGTGTCAATTCCTGACTTTCAAGAGTGACAGTTTAAGGAAACAGAGTGGACCAATCAGAACAGGTTCACAGGCACTCTGATATGAGCCTGTTGCCTCCAGTGAAGGTGCAAAGCCAGGAAAGCTGGAAAAGGGGTTAGGAGGAAGGATGAGGAATAGGTATTGTCTAGGTGAAGAAAACAGGATTGTCATCTTGAGCAAATTCAAAGTACAACACTGTGTGAGGTATGACAAATTTCAACCTTTGGAGCAAAGACAAAGAAAGAAACAGATGAAGATGAAAAAAAGAGAAGGAGATGGAGGTCAGATCTTGGTTTGCCATTCATACTTTTCTAGGTTTTGCATCATGGGCAATGGGAAATTGTGAGGCAATTTTATCTAAGGAATGATGTCATTCAATATGCAGAAGACATTCGGGGCTGGGGATTTAGCTCAAGTGCTTCCACGCCTACATTGGAAGCACAAGGACCGGAGTTCAATCCCCACTACCACTGAATAAACAAACAAACAAACAAACAAGTAAATAAAAAGAAGAAGAAGACATTCAGGTGCATGGGCAGAGGGTGGATTAGACATGGGTTACTAGATGTGTAGTCCCATATGATATTTCCTTCTAACAAAGGTAGTCATATGTACTGACTTGACCCCTTTCCTGACTGAGGCATATGACATGGAAAGACCCAAAGAGACCCTGCCCTGGGGTTCCAGCTGAAGCAGCAGGAGAAGCTATCTTTCAGCTGAGATGGCAAGAAAAACAGGCTGAAAGCCTGGCACTGAGCTCTTAGCAAGGTTCTTCTGCCTGAGAACGAGCCACACAAAGAAAGGGCATAAGGATGGAGTGAGACAGAACTTGTCATGTCTTTTTTGCCCTGCGCCTTAAATCTCACAATTTCAAAGCTATCAAAGTCCATTTGGATGAGTTTTCTATCACTCTCAGTGCAAAGATTCCTGACTAAGGCTGAGGCAGGAGGAGAGGATTTAAAAACAAAATCTATTACAATTATCTAGATGACAGCTAAAAGGCAGAACCAAGGCGGCAACAGAATTGAAAACTAAGTGGCATAAATAAAAGAAACTGAGAAAGTAGAAGCTCAGCATGTGGTAATTGATTTAATGTGAAGGTGGGAAGAGGACGATTACTAGGATGGTCCCCAGGTTCTGACTGCCATGGTGATGCCACTAACAAATCAAAGGATAGTTGAGAAGGAGGTCTGAAGAAGAGAATGAGTGTGACTGTCAATGTGCTGAATTAGGTCCTCTGGGATATCCAGATGCAGAGGTACAGTAAGCAGTTGGATAATGATTCTGGAAGTCAGAAGAGAAGCTTGGATAAGCATACAATCAGAAACAGCAAATGTGGCTTATGGATTCCTATACTTCATGATAACTATTAGGGACCCAAAGGTCACAAAATGGGAGCCATCAGTGCATAAAGTGCCAAAGAAGCTGCTTCTCAAAGATGGTTCAATTTATGCTTTTGTTATAACATTTTTATTTGTGCAAAACTATTCTAAACATCAATGAATTTTTAACATCTCCAGATACTAGACCCTTTAGTCAATGGGACAACTAATGCCCACATATAATTCCAAGCCTTCTCACACAGGGACAATATGATCTTCCATATGCCATATGAATCGCCATGAGCAGGCTTCAACAACTAACCAGTCACACAATAAATCTAACCCTGAAGAAACTAGGATGTTTCTGTTCAGCATCATCCTGTTTATTCTAGAAGGCCCAGCTCCTCAGATCAGTGCTCAAAAGTTCTATCTCATCTCATGTACCATCTCCCAAATGCAAAAATGACCATACTTACACATGTGCTTTACTATGCTAAAATACATATCTAACTTTGTGTCCATCTGCAGATAGGCGTCTATAATACAACCTAACTGTGCCTTTTCTAAGTTTTAAAAAATTTTGAATGTCAGTCAAAAATAAATATGGCAGTATGCTTAGAAAGTGAGATTCTAGTCGTGCAAAGTCAAATTCATCTTGAGATGAGCAGGTTTCCATGTTCTCCTGTGTGGGGAGAAGTGACATGTAATGGGGGAAATTTGTAAAAACCTCAGATGATAAAGAATATAAAAGACATTCCTGAAGTGTGTGATGATTGGCTCCTTGATTCAGTGAGTAATAGGTACCTCTCAGACTAATTTGAAAGGCTTCCTTTTTTGACAAGCTCCTTAATTTGCACAGTACCATAAATTAACTTGTATGTAAACATAGCAACTTGATGAATTAAATGCATTAAATAAAATACATTGAATGCATGTTATTTTATACACTTGCTCTTGGAATAAGACTCTCTAGGAAATTAGCCTGTCTTTACCTTTTAAAGCAGAACCTGCAGGAGGCTGATTTTTCTTCACATTTCCAACAGGAAAGGAGAGATCCTGCAGAAAAACAAGAGTAGAAAAGGAAAAGCAAGAAAGGGGTAAGAGAAGAAGAAAGGGGATTTTCTCTCAGCCCACATCTAAAGGGTGGTTTTGGGCCCAGAATCCCCACAAGATAAAGGTTATGAACAAAAAGATCCTGATCCCATGCGCTTATTAATAACGTAACACTCCGTCGACATTTCATGGCATCTTCATTTAATTTCCAAACTGAGTTATTCGTGTATGTGACTAGTTTATACTTTCCTTCCCAAATAATTATCACAGAAATATGACAAGGGATAGTAAAATGAACTAAAAAATGCCTTCTTTCCACCATTTTTTTCTAGCACATGCTCCTTAGTGCTTCCAGCTATAAAGAAGCCAACCAAACCATCTAGGTGTGGTCGGAGGGCGGCGGTGGAGGGCACATACAAACCCATTTACCAGCCAGGAGGATGCCTGATAATTGAGCAACAGAGAGATTTGGCAACTCTTTGGTCCTTATAGTGGCTTAAAACTTCAAAGAAGCCACAAACAGGTGAGGAAAAAATGTTTTTATGCTTCAACAACCTTCTTCAAAGAACTACATTTGCTTTTTATTTGACAGTATTATCCTCAAAGTCCCAGGATGTGCTGTGTCCTAAGACAACATCTTGTCAGGATAAGCTGCCACAGGGCAAAAACTTCCTGTGAATTAAAAAGGCCAAGGTTGTATTTAAATGTGCTTTATAAATAAACAAATAAAACAAATATTATTTTATTATATCACAAGAATCAAGAACAATTCTCCTCTTATCCAGTAAAAACTAGATTTCCCAATCTTAATTTATTTATTACATTATTAATAAAAACTAAAGGTATTTACAGCAGTTTTATTGTTTTACTTGTGCCATTGACAGGAATATTACTGTACTATGTTTTGAAAACTTTCCTTTGATTCTTGATTATTCTTCCTATTTACAGTCAAGAACACCAGACAATCACAAAATCAAGGCACATACCAGAGATTACCCAACAAGAATGTAGTAAAACAAGGACTGAGACTAACCCCAAAGACCTCATTTTTCTGCCATAGCACTTGTCAGTGGTTTTCAAGCTTCAGTCTATGTATGAAATATCTAGAGATCTTGTTAAAACACAGACTGCTGGACCCAGCCTAGAGTTTCTATCTCAGGTGGGTTCCAAGAATTTACTTTTCCAACCAGTGTCAACATACTATCCACACCTGTGTCCCAGAAACCGCTTTCTGAACACTACTGCCACATTACCTATGTATGTTTTTTTTTGGTCATTTTTCTGTTCTTTGAAGGCTGGTATGCCCTTGTACTTAAAAAAAAAAAAAAAACAGTAGAATTACTACCTGATACTGTTTTCTTCACTGCAGTCTGGAGACATGAGTAAAAGATGGGTTCACACTAAATAGTAAAGTATTAAATAATGAGGCATTACCAAAAATAAAGGTCCTTGATGTTTAACAAGCACACTGATTATGAAAGAGAATTGAATGTGTAAGTCCCAGTAAAGGAGCACCTCCAGAGAACTCCCTTTAACACACACCTATTCCAAAAACAATATTTTTATATACTCTAATAATACATCTTTACCTTTTGAAGAAATAACTGTCGCCTAAAATCTAAGGAAGTAAATAAAAATCAAAACAGAACATGTCATTTGAATGTTTAAAACGGCATTTCTTATGTATGCTTTAATCATGAATGAATTTCCAAAAGAAGCCAGGTATGGTGGCTCACGCCTGTAATCCCAGCACTCGAGAGGCAGAGACAGGAGGATTGCTGAGTTCAAAGCTTGCCTGGGCTACATAGTGAGCTCAGAGCCAGCCTGAACTACAAAGCGAGACCCTGTCTCAAAAAAAAAAAGAAAAGAAACAGATTTCCAAAAGAAGAGGTCCAAATATTCCATAGGGTGATGATAGGTTCCAATGTAACTAACTACTCTGAGAAGGAGAGGAATTTGGAAGAGGAGGAATAACTCTAAGACTCCTTCCAGCTCTGAAATATAATTTACTAGCAGATTGCATCGGAAAGCAGCCTTCTTTCTTCTTTATATTGTCAGTCACAAAGGCCACAAATTCCACTGGAAATGGATTATGTGGACTATTTTAGGTAAACATTTATTGAAATATATGAATGCATGTGGAAATGTGAATAAAATTAAAACTGACTGCATTTTCAGAATGAGCAGCTCCAAGAGTTCACGGAAGATGAGGAAGTAGAACATTGCCTCCCAGAAGCCCCATGTCTGCTCCCACTCACAGCATCTTCCACATAAGCAGTCTTGCACTATTCATTACAAATGGTTCACCTTACTTATCTTGGATGTTTAGATACATACCCTTATGTGCCTGGTTTATATTACTCACAATTATGTTTATAACATGTGTCCGTTGTGTTGATATATTACTCCGTATGATAAAGCTTCCAACTGAATTGACATATCACAAATATCTTATTCTTTCTGCTGTTAAAGGATATTTGCATTGCTTCCAGTTTGGGGATTTGCAGTGAGCAGTTCTAGGACATTCTGGTACATGTCATAGATGTGTTTTGGTGTCAGGCAACATGTATTCCACTCAGTAGTGGAATTTCTGGATAGTAAGACATGCCCATTTCTGTACTGGTAGATAGAGCCACTTTTGCCAAGCTTTGTGTCAATACATTCTTAGAGGTCAACAGGACACTCACTGTCTTATGTCTTTACCAGCACATGACACGGTTTACATTTTTTAATTTACCCATTCTGAGAGGTTTTCAGTGGTTTTCATTGGCTGTGCCCTGTAGATTAAGCACCTTTTCTTATGTTTATTGGTCACTTAATGTTTTCTATTGTGAAACATCTTTGTTTTTTGTTTCGTTTTTTGTCTGGTTTTATTTTTTTCAACTAATTTGTATGCCTTTTTATTATTTATTTTTAAGAGTTTTTGCAGTGTACTGTACTTTCAATGAGTTATACATCCATTATGGGATTTTTTGGCATCAATTATGTTTTGAGGCAGGCGCTGGAACCACTGAGCTAGCCCTCGGGCCCTCAAGTTTGTTTTGAAACTGCCCTATGCTTGCCTTTTACTTCCTCAATGCTAATTTAATAATAGAAAGTTCTGAATTTTATTGTTCCACTTACTCTTTTTCCTTTATGTTTAGTGACATATCTGTGTTACTACAGACACCTTTGCCATCTAGGTCAGAAGACAACTCTATGTTAATTCCAAGAAGTTATAATGCTGCACTTTTCACATTTCAATCAACAACACACCCATAGTTGATTTTTACAGATGATGTGAGATGAGGGTAAGTTTTTTTTCCCACTATGAACTTGACACCAAACTGGTTGTTGACAAAACCATTTTCCCTTCACAGCATGCAATGCCACTTTTGTTAACATACATGTATGTGTGTTTGGTTTCTATGCTTTCAGTCCATCTGTTCTAACTTTTGCAAGTTCTCCATTGTCCTAGTTACTCTTGCAAAATCACAACTTTTTTTTTTTTTTTTGAAACAGGGTCTCCCTTTGTAGTCCAGGCTGGCTCTGAGCTCACTATGTAGCCCAGGCAAGCCTCGAACTCAGCAATCCTCCTGTCTCTGCCTCCCGAGTGCTGGGATTACAGGCGTGAGTCACCACGTCCGGCAGGAAAGTCACAACTTTTGACATCAGCAGTACAAGTAGGTCTTCAGTATCATTTGTTATTGGCTACCTATTGTGTTTTCAATGAGTCAGCTACTCAGTCTGACAAAAAATTAACATGGTAGGATTTTAGTTGCTGTGTGATAAACAGGTAACTAAGAGAAGGGAAGAACTGCCATCTTAACAATAATAAATCCTCCAAGAGCTGAACTGCTATACTTCTCATTTATCTAGATAACAACTGATTATTTCAAAATAGCCAAGAGAGAATTTTGAATTTCTTTCTTAACACAAAGAAACAATAAATGTCTGAAGTGATAGATATGTCAATTATCCTTATCTGATCATTACACATCAAATGTATGTATTGCAATTTCACACTGTGTCTCATACACTTATAATTATTGTGGATTAATTAAAAATAAAATATGATAAAATGAAATTATCAAGAAGAAAAATATTTTATATTTTCTTTAGTGACTCAGGAATGTTTTGGATTTTTTTTTTTAGACAGAGTCTCATTTTGTAGTTCAGGGTGGTCTTGAGCTCACTATGCAGCCCAGGCAAGCCTCAAACTCACAGCAATCCTCCTGTCTCTGCCTCCCAAATGCTGGGATTACAGGTGTGAGCCTCCACGCCCAGCATTGTCGTATGTGCTACTGATTGCTGATGGATGTGAATCACTATTCCCGGCATTGTGGAATGTAGACACTTGGGATTTTGGGCTTGCAAGGAAAGATGCCAGAAACAGCTAAATCCCCGGCCCTGTTTTGGAATTTCCACTGTAAAAATTGAGTCTTTTTTGTACATTTTCATTAATATATTCATAAGAATGTGTGTTCTATGCTATTATAAGTAATAGTTTTTTTCTTTTTTATATTGTTCTGGGAATAGATTTTCACATATTGATCATGTATCTGTCAATATAACATTTGATTTTTAGTACAAGTTTTTTAACTAAATTAATGAAATTTTATTGCTCTTATTTGCTTAGTTTTTAAAGTATTTTAAATTTATCAAATTTGTCTGTATTATAATGATTATATGGTTTTTCTCCTTTTTTTCAATGCTGTAGTTAACTGTTACTGATCTTCAAGTATTAAACTATCCTTACATTTTTTAAATAAATTCAATTTGGTTGAGATTTATTGTCTTTTTTATTTACAGGTACATTTGTTATCATGTGGTGAATTCAGCAGATAAATTTCAGGCTTTGGCATAAAAAGCAATAAATTCCAAGCTGACACATGGTGGCAAATGGAATAAAGCTATATTTACAGTAGATCACAAGTGATTATACTCAGGACAAGTCCCTGCCAACAAAAATATGGCACGAAAAGAAAAGTGGTACCAGAGTGACAGGAAAGCAAAAGCACTGTGCGTGCAACACAGCACACAGATAAATCAGGCCTTTGGAATTTAAAAGATAAGATCCTCAACCCAGATGCCTTCCAGGAGTCTCTATGTATAACTGATAGGAATTAATGACAGGTTGCTGTGTCATCTCAGGGGCTTTCAACATGAATTTCTGTCCCAGAATTCACTCTGATCTTAATGCCATGCATGAAATACAGTGCCTACATGTAACTTAAGAAGATTTGAGTAGGGTAAAGGTGACTGAAGTCAAGCTAGGAGATCCAACATACATGTGTCTAGAGCATCAGAGATCTCCTAGGTTTTTGTTATGGAATCTCTCACTCTCTTAGGACAATGGAAGGGGGAATAGTCCTACAATGCTATTTAAAATTAAATTAGTGGAAGGGAATGATTTCTTCAGCTCCATTGTTTCTAGCTATACTAGATTAGACTTGCTTGTGCTCACTTCGGCAGCACATATACTAGATTAGACTTGCTAATATTTTGCCTTTGATTTTTTAATCTAAGTTTATGTGAAAAATTGATCAAATTTTTTCAAGTTCTCATGTAGAGATAATATTCACTGTTCACAAAGAACCACAGATTTCTTCAACATTGTAATGGAAATTTCTTTAAAGGTGATGATTGTAGATGGAAAAATTTTGCTGTAAAGTTACTTTGCTAATTCATTTTGGTTAAATGATTAGGTTGGATATAGAGATATTTGATTATAAAACAGTAAGGAAAGTCTGAAAATTCAGAACTTCTGTTTAGATCCTGGAAGTAATGAAATGTTGCTTAATTGGATCTTTTTGTCATTTTGAATAGTTCCAATATTGAAAAATATTTAATTTTTTATTTAATTGATTTTTATTTATATAACTTGAACCCATAATGTAATAGATGTTTGTATTAACTTCTATAATACAGAACTCTCAAATTTCTAAATGTTTCTTTAAAATAAAGTTTTAAATGACAATGATGAAATAAAGTTAAGTCTGTTACAGTTTTATTTTAAAGTTGAGAAATGTTCCCTAGAAAATTTATACAAGCTTAGAATTACTTCTATATTAAATGTTTGATAGACTATGCAACAAAAACTTAAAGAACTAGAGATATTTTGTTAGTAGGTTTTTAATTCCACATTAGAGAATTTAGCAGGAATAGAATCATTTAGTTGTCTTGGTAAGATGTGATTCTAGTAGTTTGACAATTTCTCTTGAATTTTCAAATACTTCCATATAAAATTGCTAATAATAGCATTTTGTCCTTGCAAACTATGTAAGATCTGTAGTGATGGCTCCTTTTTATTATTTATATATATATTTTACATTTTTTATTTTTTAATTGAATTTTTTGTTGGTACATTTTATATACACATAACGATCACATTCAATATTGAGAATTTGTGCCAGTATATGACACGACTAAATTCTCATTTTTTTCTTCATTCCTCTACACACCCTATATGCATATGCTTTGTTTCCTTTCTTTTAACATCACATTTTTTCTTTCCCTTCATTACTTACCCCTATCCTTTTTGCTTTGAATATTTTCTATTTCACAGTATCTATCATGTACACTAGAATTCATTTACATCTTCAGATTCTCATACCAGAGAAAAGATATGGTATTTACATATCTGTGACCTATTTGTTTCACTTATGACTATGTCCTCAGGGTATGTCCATTTGAATATAAATGACTCAAACTTACCATTCTTTATGGCAGAGTAATAGTCTGTTTTATTCAAAAACCACATCTTTGTTCAGTCTCCAGTTAATGGGCATTTGTGTTTCTATTCTTTTTTATCCTCGCTTAGAAGTTACTGGTTGTTAGTCCTTTCAAAACTTTCACTTTTCACTTCACTTCCTAAATTAAAGTTTTGAAAGAAGTAATAACCAGTAACTTCTAAGCAAGGAAAAAAGAGACTATTCATAACTGAAATAAATAGGTCACAGATGTGTAAATGTCATATTTGTTCTCTGGTATGAGAAATTGAAGATGTTAGTAAGTTCTAGAATGTATGATGGATATTATGAAATAGAAAATATACAAAGGGAAATATGGTGAAGGAGTGAGTAATGAGGTGTAAAGATGAGTGAGTGAAAAGGTGATGGTAATAAAAAAAAAGGGAAACAAAGCTTATGTATTTAAGGTGTAGAGGGTTGGGGGGTGGGTAGGGGAACAGGAAAAAATGAGAATTAAATTGTGTCATATACTGGTACAAATTCCTAATATTGAGTGTGATCATGATGTGTATATACAATGTACCAATACAAATAAAAAAATTTTTAAAACTTTAACTTTTGTTCTTTTTTCAAATTTTTTTTCTCATAAATGTTTACAAAGTAATTATAAATTTTATAATCACAAAGAAAATGCAGGGCAAGAGGGACTTTAAATTACATGGACTAAATAGTAAAGATGAAGAGTATTCTATGAAATTTCATTATATTTCCTTTTCAGTAACTTTACTATAAAATAGTAGTTACTTAGTTATTTTTATAAGCTCACATTCATGTCTGTTTTCATGCTAAATTCAGCTTCCCGCTCATATTGATGTCAAATACCAATTAATATAATATTTGTACATCAGTTCAGGCAGAAAAATGTCACAATGCAATTGAGATAACTTTTGTTTTTCTATTTCTATAATTTCTAATCCTTGTCATTACCGCCTATATTTTCTGGATTTAATTTGCTGTTATTTCTCTAAATTAAATAATTATTTTAATGATTTTAAGATGGTCCTCTTTTTAATTGTAGATTTTCCCTTTTCTTGGGAGAAGGTGCTAATGACTGAACCCAGGGACTCTTGCATTCTAAGCATGTGCTATATCTCCGATGTACTCCCCAGCCTAAAAAGCATTTGGCTCACACCACAAATATTAACATATCATATTTTGTCCTTTAGTTTTGAGATGTTTATCCCTTCCTAATTTTCCCAATTCCAAGTGTTTTCTAGTATTTAATCCAGAGATAGACTGCTAATTTAAAAACTTGGAAAGATTTTCTACTTGTTTTGTTGTGTTTTTAACTGTTATCTGTTTATCTCTACCTTAATTCCTCTATAGTCAGCAACCATACTTTGAATTGTTTTAGTCTTTTAAAAAGCTGCTTTTTGCCCCAAACTATATTCAATTCTGGTTTAAGGTATTTGACCTTATATTAAAAATGTTTCTCTTGTAAGAAACATAATTGGGATTGTTTTCTTTTTATTGTTTTCTGAGTTTTCTTTTTGAGTGAAGTCTAACTTTTCAGTTGAACTACTTCATCCATTTGTCTTAAATGCAACTATTGAACTATTAGAGCCTATGTTTCAAATCTTAACCATTTACTTTCATTTTATCTCACTTGTTTTGTATTTGTTTTATTTATATTTCTTGCCTTCTTTTGGATTACTTAAGCATTATTATCACCTTTTTTTTTTTTTTTTTTTTTTTTTTTTTTTTTTTTTTTT
>PVIC010014604.1:11775-36275 GCA_004025085.1 Thryonomys swinderianus | reverse complement strand
GCCACCACGCCCAGCACTGTGGTATGTGGTATTGATTGCTGGTGGGCGTGAGTCACCATGCTCGGTATTGTATGTGGTTACTGGGGATCAAACCCAGGACCTTGTGCTTGTGAGGCAGGCGCTGGAACCACTGAGCTAACCCTCCGGCCTAATATACTGCTATTTTTAAAAAATTATGATAATATAATACAAGTGATGACAGTGCATGATTCAGAGCTAAAATGGCAATAGACAAGGTGCGCTAAAATGTGCTAAAATTTTAAATTAAAAAATTGTTACAGTGGAAGACACATTGCCATCAATTCCCCTCAAAGTCCTCCCCTTTATCCCATCATTCTTGCCACCCCCTGAAGCAGTTCTGGAAGCCCTGTTTCCTGAGAGTCTTTAATTGTATTGTACAGCCTCCCTCCACATCCTGAATCAATTCAAAGTGTTGACCAAAATGTTTAGCTTTTGGAGAATGGCAAACAGTTGTGTGGTGCCAGATATACTGGATGAAGGAAGTAGCACACTAGAATGTTTGTATTTGACAGAAATTTCCACACACTTTTTGAATCTGGACATTCAGGACATTGAGGCAGCCCTGAAAAGGCGTATGTGAAAGGACGTCTAGAACTGCTTAGGAGAGTGGCAAGAAGGAGGGGTAAGAATGTTTGAAGCAAGGGGGAGGGTGCTGAGGGGGACTAATGATGGTGCATCTTTTGCTACAATAAATGGGAATAATTTTCAAATTCAGACGTCATATTTTTGATTAGTGTGTTATCAATCAGCACTCTTGAAAGCTACTGAAAGGAAAAGTAGTGGGAGTGATGGTTGCTTGAGGAAGTTGTGAGGAAGAAAAGGACCTCTACATGGGCCCATGAAGACAGAACAAGTGTGCAGAGGCGGAAGAGGCTTTGTGTGCTTGAGAGAGAGCGAGGGAGTGAACTTGGTGATGGGAGCTGGGAGGCTGGGGACAGTACATTAACTGTCATGGGCTTTAACCCTAAGGAATGTTAGTGACTTGGTAAGGTTAGATTTAACCAGCAATTAATTTAGTAACACAGGTGGCAAGGAAGTAACCAAAAGCTAGCTGTAAGTCTTCCGAGCAAGAACTTAAAAGAGATGGACCACAGCACACGTGCGGGAATCAGGAGTGACAAAATGAGAGGGAAAGAGATGATAGCTGGCGTGTTTGAGTTAAGGTCAAGGCACGATGGGCAGAAAGCAATGGAGACAATCTCCCATACACGTGGACCTCGCAAACCTGGAGAAGCTGATGTTTCTACCGTTTTTGCAGACATTAGCAGAAAGTACTTTTCAGAAACTTAAGAAGGGTGATGAAATTCTATTGCAAGTATCCCTGGCGGAGTGGCATGCTGTGCAAATGTGCTATGGTGACTTGAGTCAGAGTCTTGTGGGTTTTAAACTGATCCTTAGAGATCAATTTGGGAAGCTTCACATGCATTTAGAATATCTCCAAAGAGAAGAACTTGGTTACATATCTGAGTATTTCCTCTAAAGCAAGACTGTCAAATAGTCTTTTTCGCTCTGACAAAAAGTTCTTTATTGTTGCTGTCCAGTGTGCTAATCACGTCCATCTCCTGAGCACTTGATACATGCCAAATGCCACTGAGGAACTGATTTTAAATTTTAATCTGAGTAAACTTATTTAAATAGCCTTGCAAAACTAGTGGCTGTCATAATAACACAATAGTAAAGGATCTCTTACACAAGTGTGCACTATGACAGACGATCCTCTCATCATTTCAGAGGACATATTTGCTTCAGCGTATGTGATTGAAACCTGAACTTCCTTTGCAACAAAAAATGCCATTTATAAAAAAAAAAAACGAGTCAACAAATACGGAGTCAATAAGTGAAAATCCTTTCTTTCTTTCTTTCTTTCTTTCTTTCTTTCTTTCTTTCTTTCTTTCTTTCTTTCTTTCTTTCTTTCTTTCTTTCTTTCTTTCTCTTTCTTTTTCTTTCTTCTTTTTTTTTAGTTTTTAAGGTTTTTTTGAGACAGGGTTTTACTTTGTAGTTCAGGCTGACCCTGAAGTCACTATGTAGCCCAGGCAAGCCTCAAACTCACAACAGTTCTCCTGACTCTGCCTCCCAAATTCTGGGATTACAGGCATGAGCCACCATGCCCAGCCAATATTTATTTCTTTATCATCTGCTTAGGCTACTGTTAACAACAATGGTGGAAACACAGATACAGTAACGCTCTCAAGTGGCTCCTGATAGAGAGACATTAAACAAAACCATTTTGTTGCAGAATATGATGGGCAAAATAAAGCAGGGTAAAGGGTCTGGTATAATTATGTTCTGACTTAAATTGGGGGATGTAAAGAGAGAGGAAAGAACGTCACAAAAAAGATAGCATCTCAAAAGAAATTCAAACTGTAAATAGGAGTGATCCAAGAAGAAATGACAGTCTGAATATTTCTAGCTGAGTATAGACTTGATGTGCTCAGAATGCATCTACGGTACTGCAAGAAGGGTTTTAGCGGACACTTAACTTGTCTGTTTTACAGGTGGAAAGCAGAGTCCATGCGAGGCTCATCTGTGAATTATTTTTTAAAAAGTTTCAGCTTTTCTGGATTTAGGGGTGACTGCCCTCATTCATAAGACTGAATTGTTCTCTTTTTCTCTTTTGATTAAAACACAGAGGTTCTAAATGATGCATTTAACAATAGCTCCAGTATGCACTGGCTCCTTTTTACAGAACGACATGTTCAATCCCTGCGCCATGAACACTGTTGTATTTACCCCTTGAGAATGCAGAGGTTATTTCTCCGATCCATTGTTGGACATCTTGGCCATGTGATTTATTTTACTGAAGGGGTGGGACTTACTGTGATGTCCATAAAGGCGTAAATAGGTTTGCCTTCTTTGGTTTAGCCACTTAAACTCTGCCTTATTTCACAAATAGAATCTGTCTTATGTAGCTGCTAGTTAATGATCAGTTAGAAACTTAAACGCAGCTGACAGCCTAGAGCCATATACTGTCAATCTGAGATGAGATTAGAAAGCTCCATTCTCCTAGAGATGTCAGACTAAAACAAATGAAACATTTTTATAAGCCACTGAGCTCCTTGGGTATTTATTATATGGCCTAATTGCAACAGAAACCTTATTAATGCAGAAGGATGCTCCACATTCTCTTGGTTGAAAGGCTAATTCTGTACTCAAATATTCTCAATGATTGTTTGAATTTTTACCTTTTATTTCTCTTCCTGGCTAAAAGATTGAAAGCATGGTGAGCAGTATCAGAACTTGTATCCATGTGTTTTGTCAGGGGCAGCTAAAGCAGTGGGCATCTTATACCAACACTGCCTAGACAGCGTCCTCAGTTTGCATGGTGAATATCTCCTGATAAAGGTTTGGTCCCCAGGTGATGCCATTGGGAAGTTCCACAAAGCATCATAGAGTGATAGGTGGCTTTCTCAGAAGTGGCTGAATCTCGTGTGTGATGCTGAGATTAAGGGAATGTAATTACTAAATCAGTCCACTGATTGGTTTGCCACCATCCTCATCCTGGTAGACAGGAAAAGATAAAAGGGACTGAAAGATGCTGTTAGGTTCTCTTGTTGCTTTGCTACCTTGTGGGCACCATGAACTGTTTCTCCTCTGCACAGTCCCTCTGCTACGTGCCACTCTGCCTTAAAGCCAGCTGATTATGGACTGAAACCTTCTCAAATGGGGAACTACATGAACTCTTTCCCCTTTAACTTTGAGGGCCAGGTATTTTGTTTCAGCAATGAGAGAAAAATAGCTAACACACAAAGAAATGCCATTTCCTTTATTTAAAAAAGTGTTACTATGGTTAGAGTCCACTGGATGGGTAATTCTTTAATTTTCTTGTGCTGTAACTTGTCAAGAGTCTACTTCTGTCTTTCACATGAAATTTGTGAGTTTTTGTTAATTTGCTCCTCTTGTGTAAGCTATCCACAGACTATATCTTAGGGTTTAGATGTCTGAACAAATAATGTTTTGATGGTCCTTCCTAACCCTTTACATAAATTCTGTTGAAAGGAAATGAAATAATAATATCCTACTGAATTATAAGTTAATGATGGAAAAGGGAAAATATCCGAGTCAAAGTAATTTATTAACTACTTCCAATGTTTGTTCAAGATCACCTTAGGAGATGTCTGTTGTCTTGTTATCCAGAGGATTGGGAGATCTATAAATTTAGGAAGAAATACTAAAAGCTTTTTCTTTTTCCTCCTTATCCCCACAACCTCTTACTTCTCCCCTTTCCTCTTCTTCTTCTCTTTCTATTATCATTATTGTTTCAATCATTATTATTATTGTTTGGTTGTGCTGATGGCGGAACCCGGGTCTCACTTAGGTTAAGCAAGTGCGTACCATTGAGCCTGGCCTCAACCCCAGATCTGCTTCTCACATGAGACTGTCTGCTTCTCTGCTCTAATCATTAGAGCAAAGAGATGAAAAGAAGTGGCCTGCAGAAGCTAGAATGGCCCTGTTGTTTCTTGTAAGGAACATAATTATATTGAGGGATCCTGCTTTTGTACATGGCTTGCAAATCTTTGACTTTCTTTCAGTTGTGTTCATTGGTACATTTTAGGTAGAACATAGGATCACATTTACCATTGAGAATTTGTACTCATACATGATATATATGGATTCTTAGTTTTTTCCACTCCTCTGTCCTCCCTTCTACCCCTCCATCGTCCTTATATACATAAGCTTTGTTTTCACTTTTTCCTTCTGACCTTTCCCTTGCTCACCCACCCCCAATCCCTTTCCCTTTAAACATTTTCTTCCTATTTCACAATATCTGTTATTAATTCTGGACCTCATTTACACCTTCAGTTTCTCATGCCAGAGAAATGATTTGGTATTTACATATGTATGTCCTATATATTTTACTTATTATATGGCCTCAAGGTGCATCTATGTAGCTATAAATGTCCCAAGTTTGTCTTTGTTTATGGCAGAGTAGTACTCCATTTATATATAAAAAACAGATCTCCTGGGATGGAGATTTAGCTCAGTGGTTCCAGCACCTGCCTAGCAAGTGCAAGGTTCAATCCCTGGTAACTACATAAAACAATACCGGGTATGGTGACTCACACCCATAGCAGTCAGTACCACATACCACAGTACCGGGTGTGGTGGCTCACACTTGTAATTCTAGCACTCAGGAGGCAGAGGCAGAAGGATTGCTGAGCTCAAGGCTTATCTGGGCTACATAGTGAGCTCAGGGCCAACCTGAACTACAAAGTTAGACTCCATCTCAAAGTGACTTTCAATATAATTTTATTAAAATATGCTATGTTGCTTTTTTCTATTTTTCATGTCATTTTATAATATCTTCTTCCTTCTCTCATTTCTTTTACTTCTCTTCCTTTCATTTCTTTCCTCTTCCTGCTTTTTTCCCCCAGATTTTTTCTTTTTTCTTTCTTTTGGATGAGTTTATGGTTTCTATATATTTTATTGACTTACTATTTATACTTCCTTCTACATATCTTTATGATCATCCTGGAATTCATATCACATATATTTGGTAATGAAGAGAGTAAGGCTTAGTATTCTCTGGAATTATTATAAAAGGAACAAGCTTTCAGTCTCTGGAAGCCCAGTGAATTGCAAGCAGGTAAACAGGAAGCAAGATGTGTTTGGATGGATAATTGTGAAATTGTAGGACAAAAAAACAAATCATCTTGCCAGCAACAAAGGATGAAGGGAAACCGCTTATAAGTTAATAAATAACATTATGAGTTGACATCTAGAGAGCAGCAATATAAAGCAGAGGAGAGTAAAACTGTATTTTTACAATTCCAAGAAAACCTTCCTATTGCCTTAAGGTTATCTTAAAAATCTACCACTCAAGAACAAAAGAAAAACTGCAAGTGAAAATATTTCCTATGTTTTAACTGAAGGAATTTCTAAGATTTGTATTTAGCAGAAATCAAAAATGATCACAAATAAACTTTTTAGGTGTAAGAAACTGTAAGTCAAAATCTCACATACATGTTTATCTAAATAAACATTTTTTTTAAAAATTGAATTCTTTGTTGGTACATTTTATATACAGTTCACAATCACACTCAACATTGGGTAATTTGTACCAGTATATGACAGAAGTTAATTCTTATTTTTAACCCATATCCCTACCCACCTTCAATCTCCACCCCTTATATACATGCTATTTCTTTTTCTTTCTGAATCATATTTATTCATTTCTCTCATTAATCCCCCCACATTCCCTTTGAATATTTCCTATTTTACAAAATCTATCGTACATTCTAGAACTCATTTACATCTACAGGTTCTCATACCAAAGAAAAGATACAGTATTTACATATCTGGGATCTATTTATTTCACTTATTAGTGTGTCCTCAAGGTGTATCCATCTGCATATAAATGAGTGAAACTTGTCATTTTTTTACAGCAGAGTAACACTCCATTTTATAAAAAAAACCACATCTTTATCCAGTCGACAGTTGAAAGTCATATGTACACCCGTGTTCATAGCAGCTCAGTTTGTGATAGCCCAATCTTAGAAACAACCCAGATGCCCATCAACTGGAGACTAAATAATCATTTATTATGTAGAAGAAAAATTTTCTACGTGTAGGTTAAAAAAGAAAGCTAAAATATTGAACAAGAAATAGAAAAAGAATAATGAACTGTGGTGAATAATTCCTGTTTTGATATGACTGATAAAGGTATCAACTGACTATGCATTGAATTGCATTAAATTATGTCATTCAAGTAGTCTAGAATAACCACTCAAGAAGGAAAAAAGGAAGAAGAGAAAGTAAAATGTGGAAAAATTAACAGTAAAGAATGTAAGTAGAAAAAGGAGGAAAGGACAAATATAGTGAAATAAAAAATAGCATGGATCACCGTAGATCAATACTTAAGTTGTTTTCAGACATTTCAAAAAAAAGAGGCTATATAGAAAATAGAATCCAGAAATACATTGCATACATACATATGACATAATTAAAATTCAGTGATATAAGAAGACTAAAAGAAAGTGGATGGCCAAAAGTACACTAGCCATCCACTAAACAAAATTAACTATAACAGAAGAAAAATAAATTATTTAAAGAAAAGGAAGAACTAAATCTGAATATATTATATAGAAAAGGAAGAATTACATTCACAGATGCTATGATGTACATCTAAAATTCCAGAAAAAATAAAAGCAAAATGTTAAACCTAAAAAGAGATGTTGAGTGTCAAGTTAATATACAAAAGTAATTCAAATTTATCTATATTAATAGAAAATAAAAAGTGAGATCCAAAAGAATTGTTCTGTCATAGTAATTCTCTTTGCGTAAATATGTATATATATGTGTATGTATCAATGTACGTATCATTATAACTATATATATATCTACCATTTATTCTAGGTAATATAGGATCATCTAAATGCCATCTATCTATCTGTCTGTCTATCTTCCTATCTAATATGTTCTCCTTAGAACTAAATCTAAGATTCGAATGGGAACTTTTGAATAAAAATGTTAAATTTTATTGAAAGACATTAAAGAACTAAGTATGGATATATGTTCTTTATTTATTAATTTTTATCTTTATTGGTACATTGTACATATACATCATGATCACACTCAATATTGGGAATTTGTACCAGTATATGATACAATTTAATTCTCATTTTTTCCTGTTCCCCTACCCACCCCACCACTTCCCACCCTCTATATACATGTTCTTTCTTTTTCTTTCAAAATCATATTTATTCTTTCTTGTTTCCCTTTTTTATTATCATCACATTTTCCCTTTACCTCTTATTACTCACTCCACTACATTTCCCTTTGAATATTTTCTATTTCACAATATTCATCATGCATTCTAGAACTTATTAACATCTTCAGTTTCTCATATCAGAGAGCAGATATGATATTTATACAACTGTGACCTATTTATTTCACTTATGACTATGTTCTGAAGGTGAGTCCATTTGACTATAAATGACTCAAACTGATCATTATTTAGGGTGGAATAATACTCCATTTTAATAGAAAAACCACATGTTCTTTATCCAGTCTAGAGTTCATAGGCATTTGGGTTGTTTCCAAGATTGAGGTATCACAAACTGAGCTGCTGTGAACATGGGTGCACATATGTCATTATGGTATGACTCTTTTCTTTTGTGTATATTCCTAACAGGGCAATAGCAGAATCAAATGGGACCTCTAATCCTAGTTTTTTAGGAATCTCCACACTGGTTTCCATAGAGGTTGCAGCAGTCTACATTCCTACCAAGAGTGGAGCAGGGTTCCGTTTTCTCCACAGCTTCGCCAGCATTTGTTGCTGGCTAATTTTGAGACAGCAGCCGTTCTTTGTGGAGTGAGATGAAATCTTGGTGTTGTTTTCATCTGCATCTCTCGAATGACCAGTTATGTTGAGCATTTCTTCATATGGTTCTTGGCAGCTTTTATGTCTTCTCTGAAAGGTGTCTGTTCATTTCAGTGGCCCATTTTTGAATTGGGTCTTTAAATTTGGGGGAACTGATTTTTTAAAGCTCCTTATATATTCTAGATAGTAGGCCTTTGTCCGAGAGACAGCTGGTAAAGATTCTTTACCAATTTTTTGGTTGTCTTTTCCCTTTGCTGGTAGTTTCCTTTGCTGTGCAGAAGTTGTTTTTTTTTTTTTTTTTTTAATTCCTTTTGAGACAGGGTCTCACTTTGTCTTTCTGGTTGGCTTTGAGCTCACTATGTAGTCCAGGCAAGCCTCGAACTCAGCAATCCTCCTGTCTCTGCCTCCCGAGTGCTGGGATTACAGGCGTGAGCCACCATGCCCGGCTTGTGCAGAAGTTTTTAATAAAAAGAGGGGATATATGTTCTTGAAGAAAGGGATTACTTAGTATTTTTAAGATGTCAAGTTTCCCCAAAGTAATTGACAGATCTTCAGTAACCAATGGAAACAAATCAAAAGATTGTGTAGAACTCAAAGCTGTTTCTAAACTTTATATGAAAGAGTACAGAGCCAAGAACAGACTAGAACCCACTGATAAATATATATAAGGTGAGAGAGAAGGAGAGAAGAGAGAGACAGAGACAAAGAGACAGAGAGGTGGGCAATTGCCCTTCTTATATCAAGAGTTATTATGGACCTACATAATTTAGACAGAGTGGTATAATATATAGGTCATCAAGGAAAGGAAATGAAGAGAACAGACATTTCATATGTAGCCTTATATATAATAGTTGCTGATGAAGATTAGTGAGTAAGCACCAAATCTTCACTGAATGGTGCTGAGATACTGGTTATTCATAACAAAAGAAAATGAAATTATTTCCTTTCTTCACACTATGTACAACATGCTTTCTTTTACAACACCAACACCTCTGAAGAAATTTTTCCTTCACAATTATCAGTGGGATCATGAGACATAGCATTAATTTTATCCTATAGAAGGGAAAGTTTCCAGAGATTAATGAGGAAGAACCTTTTAAAAGAGCGACTGGTGGAAGCTACCAAGGGTAGAAAGCTGATTAAGAGGTTTAGCAGTTGGTTGTCACAAGAAGTGCTTATACAAATGCTGCTTTACTTTCCTGGTGATTCTAACTCTTCAGAATCCTAGTCACTTCTAAGTCACCTTTAAGTACATTTCCTTTTCTTTAAGGAAAGCCTAAGTGGTAATGTTACTGGTGGTTTAACAAGTGAAATCTGGCAAGTCTTACAAGTACATATGTAAACTGTAATTACATTCTTCATATAAAGCTATGCAATTCTCTGCTTTGAAAATAACACCTAGCTATAAAGCCATTCCACATTCTTCTGCTAAGAAGTATTGACTGGAGTTGGAGGAATAATTTTTTTCCTGACCTTGTTGATGAATTCAAGTGACAGATTTTATGTTTCCTTGGAGACCAACATTTTCTCAAGAGGAGATAAGAAAAGTTTTAACCTGTCTAAGACACACAGCATATTTCAGAAGAAGCTCTGGATAGAAAGAGTTGTTTATAGTGTAAGGCAAAGGAGAGAATTTCATAGATATAGTGAAAACCAAAGGTTTCAACCTGATCCTGGCAAATGTTAGGCAAACACCTTCTTCCTGAGGTCTCCTTGCTGAAGTTAGGAGATTTTAAGAGGAAAAGAGAAGAGTAAAGCAGCATAGAGGAGATGCCTTACCTTTTGTGAAACTAAAATACTAAAGAAGAGAACATGTATCATAAAATTCCATGTATATTTCATAAGCCTAACATATGATATATGAATATATTTTCTCAGTCATATATCTCTATAATATCTCTTTGTGGTACCTGTTGGGACAACCAGCAAAAGAAAAGTGGGGTTCTTTTTGTATCTAGATTTTAGTCATAGTCAGGAAATCTTTTTTCTAGCCAGGTTAAAATGAAATCTATTGATACTTATTTCAAATATTTGTATGATCTTCTTTCTAGGCAGTGTACTCTTGATTTAGTAGTAGTTTAGTAGGTCAGGTGTGAAATAGAAATTTAATCTCATCCTTTAAAAAAAATGGCAAACTTTCAGCACCATCTACTAAAAGTTCACTTTGCCCTAATGATTTAGGGTGTCACCTTACTCACATATGAAAGTTCCATGGTTACTTTAGCTTATTCTTGGGCTATGTAGTCTATTCCACTGTTTATGATGTTCCTGTCAAAAATATATCATTTAAGAATCTGAAAAACCAGGATTTCAGATAAGTGATTTTCAATTATTATACAGTTTTTCCTTTTTAACTTCTTTAGGAATTTTAGCAAACTTACCACCTCAACACAGTAGGTTTTCTGCATGTATAAAAAGACAGATTGTAGTATAGTTTCAAGTTGGGGATTGTGTTACCCTTTGTCATGATCTTGTTGCCTATGACTGCTTTTGCTATTCTTGGTCTCTTGTGGTTCCAGACAAATTTTTGGATTATTTTCTCTAGCTCTGCAAAGGTATGCTGTCAGGATTTCAATTGGGATTGCATTGAATCTACATAGTAGTTTTGGCAGTATGGCTATTTTGGTGATACTCTTTCTTCCTACCCAGGAACAATGAATGTCTTACCATTTTCTGTTATCCGCCTTGATCTTCCCTTTTCAGAATACTGTAGTTTCCAGAGTAGAGATATTTCACCTCCTTTGCTAGACTGATTCCTAGATATTTCATTGTTTGGATGCTAGTGTGAAAGGAATTGTTCCCCTGATTTCTCTTTCAGTGAGTCCATTGTTCATGTATACAAAAGGCACTGATTTCTAAGTGTTGCTTCTGTGGTAGAAACTGTATGGTACTGGAAAAGAAACAGGTGTAAGGATCAGTGAAACAGACTAGAAAACCTAGAAACAAACCTAGATATACTAAGCCATCTCATCTTTGACAAAGGAGCCAAACCTCCTCAATGAAGGAAAGATAGTGTCTTTAACAAATAGTGCTGGAAAAATTGGGTTGCAGTTTGACAAAGATTAAAGCTAGATTTATCTCTTTTACCATGCTCTAAAGTAAAATCAAAGTGGATTAGAGAGCTAAATGTTAAAACAAAAACACTAAACCTCCTGCAAAGTAGGTTAGGTAGAATTCTTTATAGGGAAAGACTTTGTGAACAAGACCTCAGCATCATGAGAACTAGAAGAAAGACTCAACAACTAGAACCTCATTTCACTAAAAAGCTTCTACACAGCAAAAGAAACCAGCAACATAGTGAAAAGACAATGTATAATATGGGCAAAAAATTTTACCAGCTTTTTCCCAGACAGAGGACTACTGTCTAGAGTATATAAAGAACTTAAAAAGTCAGCACCCCCCATTTAAAGACCTGATTCAAAATTGGCCATTTGAAATGAACAGACATTTTTCAGATGAAGAAGTAAAAGCAGTTAGAAACATATGAAGAAATGCTCAATATCGCTGGTCATTCAAGAGATGTAGATGAAAACAACACTCAGATTCCATCTCCTTCCAGAAAAAATGGCTGCTATCATGAAATCAACCAACAACAAATGCTGGTGGGCTTATGGGGAGAAAGGAATCCTTCACCACTGCTGGTGGAAATGTAGACTGGTGCATTCACTATGGAGATCAGTGTGGAGATGCCTTAAAAACTAGCTCAATGGTTCTAGCACCTGCCTAGCAAGCACAAGGTCCCTGGTTCAATCCCTGGTAACCATATAAAAGGATACCGGGTGTGGTGACTCACACCCACCAGCAATCAGTACCACATACCACACTACTGGGCGTGTTGACTCACACCTGTAATTCCAGCACTCAGGAGGCAGAGGCAGGAGGATTGCTGAGTTCAAGGTTTGCCTGAGCTATATAGTGAGCTCAGGGCCAGCCTGAACTACAAAGTGAGACCCTGTCTCAAAACAAACAGACAACAAACTAGGACTTGAGGCCCCATTTGACCCTGCTATTTACTTACCTGCTAGTTATATACACAAAATAATTAAAAGAATTGTACCACAGCAAAATATGTGCACCCATGTTTATAGCAGCTCAGTTTGTAATTAAATCCTGCAAATAGCCCAAATGCCCATCACTGGGAGACTGGATAAAGAAGAGTTGTTTTTTTAAAAAAAATAAAATGTGATAAATTTGAGTCATTTATACTCAAATGGATGTACCTTTAGGACATATTAATAAGTGAAATAAATAGGACACAGATATTAGAAACTGAAGATGTTAGTGATTTCCAAAATGTATGATAGCATTGTGAAATAGGAAGAAAACATTCGAAGGAAAAGGAAAAAGAATGGGTAGGAGTCAGTAAAGAAGAGAAGAAAACAGTTTATGGTAAAAAAAAGTAAACAAAGCTTATGTAAAAGGGAGCAGGGTTGTAGGGAGGATGGGGACAGGGAAAAATGAGAATCAAGATGTGTCATGTATAGGTGCAAATTCTCAGTGTTGAATGTGATCATAATGTGTGTATAAAATGTACCAATAAAATTAATTAAAAAATCAAAAAAAGACACAGCTTGTAAGAGAACTATAGCATGGAAAAATGTTTGTAGCCCTCTGGGTGATTTATGCTTTCTTTACAAAAATGTGATCAGTTAAACAAAATAAATTTTATTTTATTTCTTCCAGTATTTTGAATCGAAGTCAGGACCTCATGCATGGCAGCCAAGTGCTTGCTTGTTCAATGGGCTACATCTTCAGCATCATTCAAATAAAATAGTCTGAGGTCTAATGTATGCTCACAGAGTGCTTGCAAATATTCTCAACATCAAGTGTGGCTTCCCCCTTATTTTTGAAATGGACTTTAAATATGTAGCAACTCTTACAGTTTTCATTAAGATATTGAAAGCTTTCATTTTTAAAATAATGTCATAAATTATGTGATTTTACACCTGAAAATAAAGGTTGAATCCAATCTTTGAAAGAATGGAATTGTTGAAAAGACTGTAAATGTACTTGGCTCAGCAGAGTATTAAAGCAAATTAAATGAGCAAATACTAACTGGATAATTGGGATTCATCCTCCATATTGTAACACTGAAATAAAATTTAGAGAGTTTGTAACCAAATACAGTAGGAAAACAGAGGCCTAGGAGGCTTGTTAACTTTCAAATTTTGAACATTAGAATCAGAATGAGAACACACATCTTCTTGCCCCTGCCCACATTCTTTTTTTTTTTTTTTTGAGCCAGGGTCTTGCTTTGTAGTTCAGGCTGGCTCTGAGCTCACTATGTAGCCCAGGCAAGCCTTGAACTCAGCAAAATGCCTGTCTCTGCCTCCCGAGTGTTGGGATTACAGGCGTGAGCCACCACTCCCGGCACTGTGGTATGTGGTATGTGGTACTGATTGCTGGTGGGCGTGAGTCTCCACGCCCAGCATTGTATGTAGTTACCAGAGATCAAACTCAGGACCTTGCTCTTGTGAGGCAGGCGCTAGAACCACTGAGCTAACCCTCCGGCCCCCTGCCCACATTCTTAACCTTGAACTTAGAGTAAGTCCAGAATTATAGGAAAAATAAAAAGCTACTTGCTGGAATTTCCTGTTGTTCCTAAACAGGATGCTCGATGGTGCACTTGACCAATATTTGTAGACATTGCTACTTGTCTAGGGCAAAATTAGAGATGGGATCATTTTCACTTCTGGCTTCTTTTCCTCTTCTATTGTTTCTCTAAGTAAACCAAAAGGTCTTCTCTCTCTTTCTGCCTTGTGCTCAATTTAGCATCAGTGATCAGTATGATCTATGTGGAAGAGCTGTTAACAAGCCTTGAGATGTCATGAAAATGACATCATAACTTCTCTTCACGGGTGAGATATTGTGAGATTGCTATTTGAGAAAATAATGGTACTTGTCATATATTTCCTCTAAATAAATCTGGCTTTAATAGCAAAAGTCCCTGCTTTCTTCACTTCTGTTTATTTTCAGTCACTCAAACTGACACGTGCTGTCAATATCTCCTCACTGTAAGTGTAAGCAGAAGTATTTAAAGAAAGCAGGATTGTTTTATTTGGGGGTGAACAACTTTCCAGGGCCCACTGGCAGAAGTACTTAGTTCTAAAAAATTGTATGTGTTGCTTTGTTCTAAATATAGCCTAAACAGTGCACAGGAGAGCCTCGAGACTTCAGACAAAAGTACTTGGAATTAAAAAAAAAACCCTTAAATCATAGGAAGCAGTATCTCTTGCCCAGAACTAAATAAATAAGCTAACTGCAGGAAACAAACTGATGGAGATCAGATTTTCTTGACAGAGTTTTTGGTGGTTTAAAAAACTTTCCTCTAAGGCTGTGAAACCAAAGTCAGCCTCCAATGACACAGTAACTCATTGCAATGTTGGCAAATGGCAACCAGTGTGTGGCCTTGCCGGACCACGCGGAAGGGCTGCAGTGTAATGGATGTGACTGCTTTGAAAAAGCACATCATGAGGATGTTTTTATCTGAACTCTGCCCTTTATAATTTTTTTTTTGGCATGGATTTGGCATCATGCCAAACAGCTTATAATGCAGTCTTCTGCCTTTGGATTTACAATGACTGAGACAGGGAGGTGGTATGTAACATGTGGTATTGATATTATTAAATTCTGTTTTACATTGTGTCTCAAACTGGAAATTGTAGATGCTTGTGGCCTAGGTACATATTTTCAGAGATAGACAATTTTTTAGTAAAAGTATTTCTCAGTGTTAGCGATGACATACAAAAATTAACAGGAGCATAATAAAAAAAACTTTCAAGATGGTGAGCTTCTTCATTTGTTTTAGCAATGCTGTAAGAGTAGCACAAGTTAAGAAGATTAAGCCATTATTTTTGTTTCATAGTTGTGGAGATTAGAATCCAAGACCAAGGTGCCAGTGGGGTTGGCACCTTCTGGTTATGAAAGATAATTCTTCTGTTTATTATGAAAGATAATCTGTTGCTCATCTCTTTCTTGGATTCTGGTGGATTTCTGGCTGTCTTCAGCAGTCTTTATTTCTCAATGATAAGGACTTCTGCCATCGCAGTCAATGGCTCCCTCCTGTGTGTGTCTTTCTCTTTGTATTAATTTGCCATTTTATCAGACCCCAGGAGATTTGCGAAGGTCCACCCTACTATCTCATCTTAACTGGATCATCTGTTGAGATCTCATTTACAAAGAAAGTCATGTTCATGCTTCCTGGGAGTTAGAATGCGAGCATCTTTTAGAGGAACACAATTCTTTCTGGATCATCTTCTAAATAAGTACTGACACTTCAAGGGAAGAATTGCTACAAAGGGAAAGAGAACTACTTCAGTTGTCCTGTCCTCAAAAAAAGCTGACTTAGTATGTAATGATAAGTTGGTTCCAAGATGGCAAGACTAAGGCATGGCAATATGTTTTAAAAGACATTTATTTTGTAGTAGTTCTAAGAGCAGTGGTGGTATACAATGGGACAGAGGAAATGACTCCAAAGCTGCTTAGACAATAAAAAATCATATTTGTTTCTTAGCTGCTTTGACTTCTGTCTGTGAGAAGTGTCTGTTCATTTCAGATGCCATTTGTGAATTGGGTCTTTAAACTTGGGGAGGCTAATCTGTTTAAGTTCTTTATATATTGTAGATAATAGCTCTTTGTCTGATAAACAGCTAGTAAAGATTTTTTCCCATGTTGTTGGTTCTCTTTTAGCAGTGCCAGTGACTTCTTTTGCTGTGCAGAAGCATTTTAGTAGGATGAGATCCCATTTGTTAATTCTTTCTGTTAGTTCCTGTGCTATAGAGGTTTTATTCATAAAGTCTCTGCCTAAGCCATTGTCTCCGAGAGTTTTACCTAACCTGTTTTCCAGAAGGCTTATTGTTTTTGTTTTAATGTTTAAGTCTCATATCCATTGTCAGTTTAGTTTTGTGCATGGTGAAAGAGATAGGTCCAGCTTTAGCTCTTGGCAGGTTAAAGCCCAGTTTTTCCAGCACTGTTTGTTAAACAGGCTGTCTTTCCTCCATTGAGGATGTTTGGCTTCTTTGTCAAAGATAAGGTGGCTTAGTGTATCCGGGGTTGTGTCTGAATTTTCTAATCTATTCCACTGGTCCTTGGGTCTGTTACTTTGCCAGTACCATGCAGTTTTTATCACAGTGGCTTTATAGTAGAGTTTTAAATTGGGGAGTGTAATACCCCCTGCCATGTCGTGGTTGCTTAGAATTGCTTTTGCTATTCTAGGTTTCTTATGGTTCCAGATGAATTTTTGTATTATTTTCTCTAGCTCTGTGAAGTATAGTGTTGGAATTTCAATTGGAATTGTATTGAATCTGTATAGTAGTTGTGGAAGTACAGCCATTTTGACGATATTGGTTCTCCCTACCCAGGAACCAGGGATGTCTTTCCACTTTCTGATCTCCTTTTCTGTCTCATTTTTCAGAGTCCTATAGTTTTCAGAGTAGAGGTCTTTCACTTCCTTTGTTATGTTGATTCCTAGATATTTCATTTTTCTGGGTGCTACTCTGAAAGGTGTTGACTCCCCAATTTCTCTTTCAGTGAGTCTGTTGTTTGTGTAGACAAAGGCTGTTGATTTTTGAGCATTAACCCTGTATCCAGCAACACTACCAAATCTGGTAATTAAGTCTAGCAGTCTTTTGGTTGAGTTTTTAGGATCCTCTTGATAGAGTATCATATCATCAGCAAATAATGACAGTTTAACTTCTTCCTTTCCTATCTTTATTCCCTTTATATCTTTGTCCTGCCCGATTGGTATGGCTAATATTTTCAGCACTATATGGAACAAGAGTGGTGACAAAGGGCATCCATGTCTTGTTCCTGATCTTAGTGTCAAAGGTTTCAGTTTTTGCCCATTAAGTATGATGCTGGCTGTTGGTTTCTCATAAATAGCTTGTATTAAATTGAGATAAAGTCCATTGATTCCAATTCTCTGTAGCGTTTTGATAATGAATGGGTGTTGGATTTTGTCAACACTGAGATTTTATCTCACTCCACAAAGAATGGCCGCTATTACAAAATCAACCAACCATAAATGCAGGCGAGGCTGTGGGGAGAAAGGAAACCTTCTCCACTGTTGGTGGGATTGCAGACTTGTGCAACCATTGTGGAGATCAGTGTGGAGATTCCTCAGAAAACTAGGACTAGGGGTCCCAGTTGACCCTGATATCCCCTTGTTAGGAATATACCCAAAAGAATTTAAAAAATCACATTGGAAAGACAGGTGTACAGCCTTGTTCATAGCAGCTCAGTTTGTGATAGCTCAATCTTGAAAACAACCCAAATGTCCATCAACTGGAGACTGGATAAAGAAATTTTTTTTATTTATAAAATGGAGTATTATTCTGCCATAGAGAATGACAAGATTGATTCATTTATGTACAAATGGATACACCTGGAGGCCACGCTAATGAGTGAAATAAATAGATCACAGATAGGCAAATACCGGATCTTCTCTTTGATATGAGCACGTCTAAATGCAAATGAGCTCTAGAAAGTATGACATTTTTTTGTAGAATGAGAAATTTCCATAGGAAATTTGGTGTGGGGGTGTAATGAGGGAAAGGAATAAATAGGATTCTGAAAGAAAATAAAAGAGCATGTATATAGGGGGTGGGGAGGTGTGGGTGGGTGGGGATATGGATAAAAATGAGAATTGACTTGTGTCATATATTGGTACAAATTCCCCAATGTTATGTGTGATCGTGAGATGTATATAAATTGTACCAATAAAGAATTCAATTAAAAACATCATATTTGTAAAATCTGTTAGCATAGCAATTAATGTATATTTCCACCTAGAATATAATTTGTGACAGTGTTTTGAATCAAACTCACTGGTAGCTAATTTAGAATAACTATATTATAGGGAAGACTTATGGTTTTCCTAAAAGGAATAATTCAGTAGAGAAAAAAACTCATTTTACATATTAAAGATTGCATTAATGATAATAGCCATCATGTACTAAAGATCTTTGTATCAGCCAATGCATACAATGCTACCCCTTCCACTATCCACCAATATTGTCATCTCCATTTGGTAAGTGGAAAGCTTGGTGGGTCTCTGTATCACTCTCATCTACACTTAAGACTTGTATTATTTCTGTTGTATTTTTATATTTTTCTGACTGTATCTAAAGTTCCTTGTAAGTAGAATGAGTATTTCTCAGTAAGTATGTCCTAGAGCAGAGATGGCAAACCTTTTAGAGACCAAGTGCCCAACTGGAACCCAGAACCCAAGTATGGATCACAAAGTCCCAGCACTGCAAATAAATCTGAGTCCTGGTTTTAGTTTAGAAAAAAACTCCTACATCAGCATCTTTCATCTAACCAGAAAAACACAGCACAGGCATGGCATAGGATCACCCCCCCTGGTCTAGACTTTGTATATTGATAACTCCATTTCTTTAAAATCATGTTACCTCCCTTATGTAGGTAAAATCAAAGAACGGTGTAAGTATATAAGTGACATAGGGATCCACAGATCTAGCTGGAAATGTGAAACTGATGCCTGACCATGAGGGCTACAGATTTTAGTAAGACACTATTCCCAGAGGGATGGCCCCCTTGAGAAACTCTGGGGAGCAATGGTTCCTCCCAATGACGTTAAATCACATAGTAAGTTATAATTTAATAAAAATCCTCAGCAATGTTGATATCGGCATTACCACCCTAAAAGAGAGATCAAAAGAAATCTCTCCCCATGAAATAAATGGTTAGCTGTGAGTTTGTATTCAGATCTTCCGTGGAAAGTTGCATTTGCTTTCAAAGTTTTCTCGATTGTCCTCTGTGACACCCTGTTCCTTGGCCACATGGGAGGATGGTCATAATTAGGGAGAGTCTTGAGATTTATTCAGCTAGAGTTGCCTTCTGGAAAACTTAAGAAGATGAAGTTTGACAGAAAAACCAGTCATTTTAAAAGAAACTAATTTTTTGTGAGGATTAGGCACTTACTGTTGTTTATTGAACCATGTAGTTCTCTCTTTCCTCCATCCAATCATATGCCATAAAATATTCCAAATGTTAAGGCAGGCTCGACATAAATCAGGAATGAAATTGTAGTTAAATAGGATACCCAGCTTGTTTCCATTTGGGGATAGTCCCTGATTGAAAAATGGGCTTTGCAGTGTCATTTCAAAGATTTTTGTTTCATTCTTTGCTTTGACAAGTATGTGCAAAGATCAGAAATTGCATATGCAATACAGCATTTCATTTCCACCCTTCCCAACCTGGCAAGTACACCAAAGCTATTTCGTGTTGCTCTTGGTGGTATCTAGAAACATATATCTCTGAGGATATAATTTATTGTAACTAAAATTGTCTTCTCCTAGCAAGGCTTCTAGGATGGGAAATCTAGGAAGAAGGCTTGATCATATCAAAAGCTACTTGGCTCAAATAAAAATTATTGTACAGCACATAAATAGAACAGAATGTTGAGTTTAACTCTTCCTTTGGTTTACTTTTCCCCTCCTTTTCTTCCTTCTTTATAGTTTGCTTGCTATTTATTTTAGATTGAATATATTTATTTCATAATAATTCAGGTAGTTTATTGCCTATTTTCATTTGTTAAAGTATTTTGTTGAGTTTGAAGTTTGAAGACAGAAAAGCAAATATCTCTTGGTTGTGCCTTCTAAAGGTTCCTTTTACTTCTGAGGCCACGTTTTTGTTCCTATGAGGTCAAACACACATTTGACACACGTGGTGGTAAAGACACTGCCACCCTCCACAGCATTATGAAACATAATTGCCTACATAGTTTGATGAAAACAGCAGAAACAAAGATGGGTTAGGATTTAGAAATGAAAAGAAGAGCTTCAAATGTAAATGCATTTTTTTCAAATACCCACTATTTGATCCATTTGAAAAATGTTTCAAGGAGTACATTTCCCTCTCTATCCCTCTCCCTCTTTCTCTCCCTCTTTCTCTGTCTCTGTCTTTCTCCCTCCTTTGCTGCCAGGAGGTGAGCAGCATTGCCCCGTGTCCTGCCACTGTGATCTCTGACCAAAGGCCCGGAAACAATGTAGCCAAGTGACCACAGGAACTCAGGAAACTGTCAGCCAAGAGAAACCTTCTGTCTTGGAAGTTGTCTTAGATCATTCTATTTTCTGCACAAGTTTGAAAACCTACTGCACTGTCCTATACCATGATAGTCTAGTTTGTAAGTATGTTGTGAAGATGAAGATAAGGAAGTGTTTAGTGCTCTGTGTCATCCATAATAAGTGATCAGTAGCTATTCGTTGTTATTCTGTTATTTTAGACAACTTGAATAAGAACTCCATCTCTTGCAGAGTTGCAGCCAAGCTTCTTCTTCTTTAGCCTGGTACTTCTAAAGAAACTTTTTTTTTTTTTAAATAAGAACATCGTAGATTTAACTATTCTTATTCTTTTTCAAAATTTGACCACAGTGACTGGCTGCCCTAGCTGTATTTGCAATGTCAGAACTCAAACCCATAATATGGGTAGTTTTAAAAAATTATTTTGATGACAGTTTGGCATAAGTATCCACCATTTTATAATTTTTACCAGATTATTCTCCTCACCCAAAGTCACTTCTCATTACTCTGTGCACACAGGCATTTGAGAGTCTTCACTTAACCTTAACCAAAAGTTTGTGGTTATAGCTTCCATATTTGTCTTTCTACATGTAGAAAAAATTTAGCATTATTCTCTGTGTTACAGGGAACATACTAACCAGTGTTACAGGTTAACCAGTGATGTGAACACTAAGGATAATTCCCCCACCTCTTCTTCTGGTCACTGGGTGAACTCAATTACTTCTCTCTGACTAGAGAGCATCTTACTGTGCTATTTTCTTTCTTTCTTTTTTTTTTTTGAGACAGGGTCTCACTTTGTAGTTCAGGCTGGCTCTGAGCTCACTATGTAGCCTAGGCAAGCTTCGAACACAGCAATCCTCCTGTCTCTGCCTCCGGAGTGCTGGGATTATAGGCGTGAGCCACCATGCCTGGTACTATGGTATGTGGTATTGATTGCTGGTGGGCGTGTTTCCACGCCCAGCATTATATGAGGTTACCGGATCAAATTCAGGACCTTGCGCTTATGAGGCAGATGCCGGAACCAGTGAGTTAAATTTCTGGCCCCCAATTAGCTTTTTTTAAAAAATTGAATTCTTTATTGGTACATTTTATATACAGCTCACAATCACACTCAACACTGAGGAATTTGTACCACTATATGATACAAGTTAATTCTCATTTTTACCCATATCCCGACTCATCTACAATCCTCCCACCCCCTATATACATGTTATTTCTTTTTCTTTCCAAATCACATTTTTTCTTTCTCCTAGCACATTCCCTTTGAATATTTCCTATTTCACAAAATTTATAATACCTTCTAGAACTCATTTACATCTACAGGTTCTCATACCAGGGAAAAGATATGGTATTTACATAAGTGTGATCTATTTATTTCACTTATTAGTATATCCATTTGCACATAAATGAGTGAAACTTGTCATTCATTATGGCAGAGTAATACTCCATTAAAAAAACCCACATCCTGTTCAGTCTCCAGTTGATGGACATCTGGGTTGTTTTCAAGATTGGGATATCACAAACTGAGCTGCTATGATCATGGTGTACATATGTCTTTACAATATGATTCTTCTAATTTCTTCAAGTATATTCCTAGCAGGGGAATAGCAGGCTCAAATGGGACCTCTAATCCTAGTTTTCTGATGAATCTCCACACTGGTCTCCACAATGGTTGCACAAGTCTACAATCCCATCAACAGTGGAGAAGGGTTCCTTTCTCCCCACAGCCTCGCCAGCATTTATTGCTGGTTGATTTCACAATAGCAGCTATTCTTTGTGGAGTGAGATAAAATCTCAGTGCTGTTTTCATCTGCATGTCTCGAATGATCAGTGATGTTAACATTTCTCATATGCTTTTTGGCTGCTTTTACTTCTGCCTCTGAGACGTGTCTGTTCATTTCAGATGCCCATTTTTGAATTTGGTCCTTAAATTTGGGTGGACTGATTTGTTTAAGTTCTTTATATATATTCTATATAGTAGCCCTTTGTCTGACAAACAGCTAGTAAAGATTTTTTCTCCATGTTGTTGGTTGTCTTTTAGTGGTGCCAGTGGTTTCTTTGGCTGTGCAGAAGCATTTTAGTAGGATGAGATCTCATTTGATCTTTCTGGTAATTCCCATGCTATAGAGGTTTTGTTCATAAAGTCTCTGCCTAAGCCACTTTCTCCAAGAGTTCTACCTAACCTGTTTTGCAGCCAGTTTATTGTTTCTGTTTTAATGTTTAAGTCTCTAATCACATTGTGATTTTAGTTTAGTACATGATGAAAGAGATAGGTCCAGGTCTAGCTTTTGGCAGGTTAAAGCCCCATTTTTCCAGGAGCATTTGTTAGAGAGGCTATCTTTCTTCCATTGAGGATGTTTAGCTCTTTGTCAAAGATAAAGTGGCTTAGTGTATCTGGAGTTGTTTCTGGATCTTCTAATCTATTCCACTGGTCTTCGGGTCTCTTACTTGGCCAATACCATTCAGTTTTTATAATAGTGGCTTTATAGTACAGTTTGGGGATTGTAATACCCCCGGCCATGTCCTGGTTGCTTAGAATTGCTTTTGCTATTCTAGGTCTCTTGTGGTTCCAGATGAATTTTTGTATTGTTTTCTTTAGCTCTGTGAAGTATGGTTTTGGGATTTCAGTTGGAATTGCACTGAATCTGTATCATAATGGTGGGAATATAGCCATTTTGATGGTGTTCCCAAAGTTATTAGGAAAATCATACACCCTGATCTAGTTGGATTTATTCCAGGGATGCAAGGCTTACTTAACATATGTAAATCAGTAAATGTAATACGCTATATTAACAGACTCAAGGACAAAAACCATATGGTCATCTCAATAGATGCAGAAAAAGCATTTGACAAAATCCAACACTCATTCATAATCAAAACTCTACAGAGACTCCGAATCGATGGACTTTATCTCAAACTAATAAAAACTATTTATGAGAAACCAACAGCTAGCATCATACTAAGTGGGAGAAAACTGAAACTTTTACACTAAGATCAGGAATGAGACAAGGATGTCTGCTGTCACCACTCTTTTTCAATATAGTGCTCAAAACATTAGCCACAGCAATTAGGCGAGACAAAGAAAGAAAAGGAATAAAGATAGGTAAGGAAGAAGTTAAACTGTCATTATTTGTTGATGATATGATTCTCTATGTAGAGAATCCTAAAAACTCAACCAGAAGACTGCTAGACTTAATCATCAAATTTAGTAGTGTAGCTGGATACAAGGTCAATGCTCAAAAATCAACAGCTTTGTGTACACAAAGAACAGACTCACTGAAAGAGAAATTGGGGAATCAATCCCTTTCACAATAGCACCCATAAAAGCAAACTATCTAGAAATCAATCTAGCAAAGGAGGTGAAACACCTCTACTCTGAAAAGTATAGCACTCTGGAAAAGGAGATAGAAGAGGGTATCAGAAAATGGAAAGACATCCCTTGTTCCTGGGCAAGGAGAACCAACAGCCAATTAGCTTTTAACAGTAAAGCCATGTAGAGTACTTTGGATGGCTCTTCTCATTATAAAAAAGGAAGTAGAAAAGGTATTATGGTCATAAATTTTCTGAGACTTCATTTTCCTAATATGTAAATGCCTAAAAAAATTCCACAGCAAATTTGCTCAAGGTATGGTCAGATTTCTATTCTTACAAAGCTATCAGAAACATTAGGGACTAGAAAAGCAAGGGAAATGACCCAGCTTGGTGATCACTATACTGTTGTATAAACTTTTTCTTATAATAATTTTCTTACTGAGGGAGCATAGTTTCTCCACTATTAAATAAGAGGACTATTATTTTTCATTGTTACTGTACATATTCATGACAAACTGTTATTAACCAAGTGTATTCAAGGACTCTCCAGAGAAAGAGCGTGTATTTGGGTTCCTTCTGCTATTTCTTGTCTGAGGAGTGAAGGGCTATAGCATCTACATGGTTGAGTTATGTAGAGTGGATGATAATGTGGCTATCAGACCTTTCTACAGGGACAGGAAAGCATCATGAGTGATCCTGACAGAGAAGAAGTTGTCTAGAGGGCTAAAGGTTTCAATTAGGATGAGGATCTCTAAAACCAACTTTCCTCCACTTTTCTCTTTCTTCCTCTTTCTTTCTTTCTTTCT